>CAJUYI010001684.1:0-10651 GCA_910591695.1 Galerucella pusilla
AAGTCGTACTTTAAATAAAACTGGAAGAAAATATAGCACTAGAAAATAACCTAGGGAAAATACAATAATTAACTTACCAACCAGACAATAGCAAATTGTTCACCAAAAATTAAAAAGAAAATATAAATAACTTGTTGCCTTCAATGTGGCAGTTAGAGGAAAGAAAGAGTCCACTCGAAAATTGAAATTTCGAACATCGACAGACAAAAATGGAAGGGGAATTTGATAAAAATTAATGTTTTATTTCGGAGTGGCTAATGCGACAAGGAAACGGCATGTTTAGAAATTTAGTAGAAATTTGGGAGGAAGTGACTAATGAGCCAAAAAATTCACTAAATGAAATAGTTTTCCAGACGAAAAACGTAACAACTGAACAGCATGTTACAAGTCTTGGCCTACACCTGCTGATATAAAGGAGATGTCTCCTAGTGACCTCCCCACTCTACAGATACAGAAGCAACAATAATTTTATTAATACGTCAATATCTCTTGCTTCCTAGCTTTTGACCCTCTTCTGCATGTTGTATTCTCCTGTAGTATACTCTTGTTTTTAACCAGGACAAACTAAACTTCTGTTTATATTATGACAAAACGAAAATTATACAGCATTGTTTGCCGCTCATTAATATCCAAAATGTAAATCACAATCCCTAATCGATTTTTCTACACAACAACAGAACCGAATTTATTGTGGGATTGTTCAACTTTAATTCCCTAGATAGCGCCCGCTATTTACAACAGAATAAATAACTTTGCCGGTCTAGCTGAAATAAGTTCTTATATACGCGAATAAGAAAGAGGAATAAAGGCAAACAACCCGAACCTTGATTACGGAGTTATTTGAATAGTTTTGTATTCATTAAAAATTTCTTGTAATTGAAATTGTAACTTAAGACCCTTTGTTATACCTCGACTGAAGGAAATAATCGACCATTATTTGGTTTTATTCAGTGTAGAAATAGAAATAACTGAGGAGAAAGTCTGTGGCAGTAATACTAGTGATGGGCGATATACAGTGTGGAAACCACTTATGGAATAAAATTATTTATGTCATTATTTTACAAAATCATAAAAAATGCCGAGACACGTCATTTTTTGATTGAGTTGTGCGTTATGTGAACTTAATTTTGAATGTACGCAAGTATGCCATAGTTAGTGTTGTTTTTTTAATGAAACACCCTATATATATTTGCATATTTTTGAAATCCTCTTAATGAACCGATTTCAACAAACTAAATAATGTATGGTCAATTATGAATTGAACAGGGTGAAATTTTAAAATTAATAATTTATTACACTTGAAATATTGGTACTTTTTAAATTAGCTAAATGTGGATATATCAAAAATCTAAAAATTAACTAATTATTAAACGTATGTGTATATTAAACAAAACCTGCTACGCCCATGAATGTTATCATAAATACCTAAAAATTGCCTAAAAACGCCAATAATTAGACAAAATCGGTAAATAATGTGGATTGTTTTAAATCGGTAAATAATGTGGATTGTTTTCTATTCTGTCAGTTGTTGATGTGTTGACAGTTTATACTGAAAAAGTGAAATCTTTGTCAAACATTCTTTCCTTGTCGACATAACAATGAAATATTTAACTGAGACTCACCGAATTGAGATTTTAATGATGATCGGGTACGAGAATAACTACAGAAGTCGAGTTGAAGTGGCAAACTTATTTAATCACAGGTATCCCGAATTGCCTAATATGTCACAAAGTACTGTGTCTAAATTCATGCACAATTCAGAGAACCTGGACATGTCAAACCATTGAAAAGAAAACCACACTTCGTTGAAGATGATGAGAAAGTGGATATTTTGTTAAGTGTCGAAGAGAATCCAATTCCAAGTACACGTCAAATTGCCCGTGAAAATAATGTTAGTCATACAACTGTTCTAAGATGTCAGGAGTTAACAGAAGACGATCCAGATCGTAGAATGGATTTCTGCGAAAGATTGATGAATAAGATGAACAGAAATGAGATAGCTCTTGGTACCATTCTTTTTTCTGACGAATCAACATTCACATTGAATGGAGAGGTAAACCGACAGAACTGTAGATATTGGTCAGCAGAGATTCCTAATTGGATGCGTGAGACACATACTCAGTACCCTCAAAGGTGAACGTTTGAGCCGGTATCATAGGCGACCATATTATTGGTTCTATATTTATAGATGGAAATTTGACAGCTGAAAAATATTTAAATATGCATATGCTTAGAAATGAAGTTATTCCTGCGTTGGCAAACTTATATCCCAACGCAATAGATCCTAGCTTACCGAATGAAATTGTTTTGTTCCAGCAAGACGGGGCAACACCCCATTATGCTTTAATGGTAAGAACTTATTTAGATGAAATCTTCCCCAATAAATGGATTGGACGAAGAGGTACTATTGAGCGGCCAGCTAGATCGCCAGACCTTACGCCGTTAGATTTTTTTTTGTGGGGTTATCTCAAGAACAAAGTATATGCAACACAACCAACTAGCATTGTAGACCGCAGGATAACTACAGAAATACGGAATATTTCACCTTAAACTTTAAACAAAGTTAATGAGGAGTTTTATAGGAGACTGTGCTATTGCCAACAACTAGGTGGAGAACATTATGTATGTGTTCAATAAATGTAAAAATAAAAATTTCACCCTGTATAATTCATAATTGACTATACATTATTTCGTTTGTTGGAATCGATTCATTAAAAGGATTTCAAAAATACGTAAATATACAGGGTGTTTCATAAAAAAAACAACACCGACTATGTCATACTTGCGTGAATCACCCAGTACATTTACGTTTATGTTTACATAACGCACAACTCAATTCAAAAGTTGACGTGTCTCGGCATTTTTTATAATTTTTTAAAATAATGACATAAAGAACTTTATTCCATAAGTGGTTTCCATAAGTGGTATAAAACTGTGACTAAATCACTGATACCAAGAAATCGTGGTAAAAATGAACAGTTGGTATCGTAATTTTTCTTACAAATATAAATTTTTTCTTTGATATTTAACGTTTGCATTGCACAATTCAATTATTTATGCATAAGACTATCTCCGAAAGTATGTTTTTTTAGGGAAAACTTTCAAACAGTAACAAGTTTTGTAAAGTTGGCACAAAAGAGGGAAATTTCTGAAACTAATCTCAGTATATCGTTCAGCCATGACTCGAATATCGGATATAATTTTATTCTGTTATAAAACACAGTTCAAATGTTTATATCTTCACGTTATATTATGTAATTCAATTTATTCTGCTTTCATAACGTTAGAAATTTCTCCTTATTTCTGGAACATTGAATGTATGATCGTAAAATACATGAAACTGTATTAAAAATTTGTTCCGCTGCAATATTTTCAACTATCGATCGTAGCTAGAAAAATATTTATTCATTTTTTTTTTGTTTATATTGAATAATCCTCTAATAAATTCAAATAAGCCCACTTGGTATAATTACCGAACATATCGTGATATTTCACACAAAAATTTTAGCACGGATAAACCGAATTTACATGACCGTTAATTACATTTTAATAAAAGCGTTTTGTTGTGCCATAATGGGGTTTCAAAAATGTATATTTTATACTTATTTTCCATAGGCATATACAAATTTGTTAATTCCGACAAATAACAATGTCGATTACATGTGATAATTTATAAAAATTTTAAATAAAATGCAATGGTGCATTAGTTTAAAATCATAGTAACATAGGGCTAGTTAAGGAAGACCAAATGAAATGGAGGCTGACACAAGGACACCTCCATACTAAGAGTCTACTGAATAAGTTAGACAAGGAACTCTCTCTACCGGCCTGGTGACTGTACCCTGAGGAAGCATCTGCACAGAATGGACAAAGTTTGTTAAACTATGTGGAGAACTCCACGATGAAACACTCACTCACGTACTCTGCTTCTGTGAGAACTTGCAAGGACTCAGATGGAAGCACTTTGGAGTGGAAATAATACTACTGAAGATCCTTCAAGATAAACTGGTGGCCAGAAGACACGAAGCTTCTGGAATGGAAGTAGGTAGATAGCATGGGTAATGGTACAAAAATTCAGTTCAAGTGCCTAGGCTGTTGAGCCCAACCCATGCGTCTGAAATAATGAATAAAACATAGCAACTAAAACATGTAAAAACGATAATTTCTTCAAGAAGCACCCAGTGGAAAAACTGCTGAACCTGATAAGGACTACTGATCTCTTCGCATAAACGGAATAACTATAAACACAAAAAGCCTAAAGGCTAAGGTGCCGAAGACTTCGAAGAATCTGATTGTGGTGCTGAACTGATCAATCAATCAGTGATTGTACCGGGTGGCCAACTAAGAACGGCCGTCGACCATATCTCAGGAGTGGATTATAGCACAGGTTCAGGAAAAAATATTTTATAACAAAAATGGCCTCGAGAAACGCCTGGAAATTATTTTCAACATTGTAGGTCCACCGCTAGAGGACGTATTTGACAGTTAATCTTTTAAAATGCAATTTTTTTCAAAATTTACTCAATTAATGAGCATTTTAAATATTATAATCAAATTCCTCGATAAATTCTGCATGTTTTTAATATTACAAGTTTAGGTCTATCTCTCCAAATAAGGGGTGGGGGAGAGTGGAAACCTTGTAACGAAAAAACGCCTGTAATTCGGGTTCTGCTTGACCGATTTCAATAAACTTGATGTTGTTTGAAAGAGCTTTAGTTGAACAATCGAAAATTTGTAAATATGAATCAATCTGAATAGTAACATAAATGCTAGAGGGCGCTGTTTAAGTTTTTTTTTAATATTATGTTTTCTCGTAACAATTTTAAATGGAAGCATACAAATTGAAGTAGATCTCTAAAAAGTAGACTAAATTAGTAATAAAACACTGCAAACCGCAAGGCGATATCTCTTTTCTATCCTGAGATATCGTAAGAAACAGGTAAATGGCGGGAATTGATCTTCCAACGTCTAGAAGGCGTGAAGTAAGTTGTGCTACATTTTTTCAATTAATAAGAATGTTACATTTGTTTTCAAGCGATCAGTTAGTAAAACAAGAGCATCAAATGTAGCTGTAAGTTTATATATTTGGCCACCGAGGTCTCCAGACCTAACTTGTTCAGATTTTTATTTGTGGGGGCGACTTAAAGATCTCGCTTGTGCCGATAGACCCGCAACAAGAGCTGACATGGGTGAAAATATACGACAGTTGATTTTAGGCATCAAAATACGTTCATATGAAACTACCAATTAAAAATGTACTACTACATGGAACCTCGAATATCTTTGTTGTTAATGAAACAAAAGATAGAAAACTATACATTTTTGGAAAGGAGAATGATTGCTCTTTCGAATGAGATCAAAAATTATAGGGTGTTCCATTGAAAAAAATACATATTTTCCCCTTTGAATTTGACCAATATTAGTAAAACACCCTGTGTTGATGAGATGAAATGCCAGCCAAGCAAAAAAAATCTCTTTAATAAACTAGTGAAAATAGTGAAAACCAAGCTGGGCATTTATGTTTAAAATCAGTCACTCTCATTTGGGACACCCTGTATGTGATGGTTCAACTAGGAGTGTAAAAATGACAGGAGGTGTACGGTGTAAAATTTTCTCAATTTTTTCGAGCATCTGGTATGTCTTGTATAATTTCCACCAAACTAAATATTTTTCTTGGTAATGCACAATAAAAAAAAACGTTCATCTGTCAAAGAATGTTTCTTTTTTCTATTTTTATATTTATCATTCGCGAAAAGGTGAGTGAGCTTCGCATAATATCATTTAAAAAGTTACTTATACACATCTCGAAGATATATCGTCGAGAGTGTTTTACTTTAGATTCATAAGTGAGGGCGCGCAAAAGGCACTATTTCATATCTGCTACCTACATCTGACGTGAGCGCAGCGTGTTACATTTCAAAATACCATCTTTCATCCTATTCTTTCGGCATTTACATTTCGGCACGGCTTTCATATTTTTTTTACAGCCGGCTATGTATCATAATGCCCTCCTAAAGCTGGAAAAGATTCTCAGTTAACTTTTGCTCAACTGAACATTTAAAATCTCGTCAGATACGTTCCTTGATGAAAGCTTTTTCTACGATTGTTTTTTTTCATTTCAACATACGTCTGTATTGTGTCTGAAAACTTGCGAAATAAAGCTCTTCTCGGCTTTCATACACTTTCGCTTTTGTGACCCAAAAACTGTAAAAAATGAGCTAGAGTTATTATAATAATTGTTGTCGCTTCTTGCTTGTACGGTGAAGTTGATTTTGAAGTGAAGGAAAACGGGAGGATTATCAATTGCTCCTGCTTTTATGAGTCTAACATTCTTAGCGACTGGCTTTGTTTCGATACGAAACTTCACAGCTGCTTAAAGTGGAGATTTTTAATAAGGTATATTAATAGAGAAATTCAACTTCTCAGTTGGCTAGAAAAAGCAATATTGTACATCGGAGGAGGAAAAAATAAATTATCCTAAAAGCTCCTTTCCCTATTAGAGCATTAATGTACTAGTACACACACCCTCTAATGCTCTGTCGTAATTGCTTTTTCTCTTTGCGTTAGTGGAATTCGTTACGCACATTGTCAATGTAAATGTATGCGAGAAATGCAAACCTTTGTTGTTATCTTACGGGAAGTGTTTGAATTTTAGATGAGTTCGCTGTTTTTAAAACTCTACATGTTGGTGTAAACTTACATTGAACTTTATACTTACTTGTTATGAAGATTTCCCAGTTAAGATCTTTCGAATTTAAGTAGATATAAACCGAGATAAAGGAAATGCGGAGAATATTTTTTAAATTCAATTTAAAAAACATTGACAGTTCGAGCGTGTCGGACATGCAAATTAGCGATTCATTTAGATATGTTATTAAAGAATGTTACAATACCACTCATATTTCACATTTTACTAGACTTTTATAACATCGACTGGATCTTAACATTTCGGGAAAGAATTTCTTAATCGGTTTTTTACGTGTATTTTTGCGATAAAAATGATAGATTCTAGATTAAAGTCTTTGCTTCAAAAAAATTACCCACTTTAATCAATAATGAGCATGTATATTGTGAGCTTTTCGCTATAAAACCCTTTTTAACAATCTCTTGATCTAAAATACTTTTTTCTCGGGCTGAGATGAGAAAGTCATGTTTGAATGGGTCCTAACCAGTACCCAGACAGTGTTGGACTCATCCCCCCCACGGGAATGCCTACCAAACAAACCCACCGCAAGCTCGCCGCTACTCCCGCCTCGGAATCACCACCCTAGCATACTTTAAGGCGGGCGGCGGTCCCACACACACTTCTCCGTCATATACTCCCTTCTATCACTCCTACCTCTCATATGCCTTCTATTTTCTAATCATTCTTTCTACTAGATCCATCCTCTACATTTTTTTTCTCCTTCGTCCTATGTGTCCAGAAGGGTCCAGAGGGTACCTCCTATGTTTTCCCTCTCCGTCTTAATCCACTTCCTTCCTTCCCCTACTACATTCTGTCTCCCCTGGCTTGTGTCCCTTTTCCCCACATACCCTACGAAGGACAGTCTCTGGCCATGTGCTCCACGCTCTTACATAGCCAGCATTCCCTCATATTATCCACTCTCTTGGCCTCACACCTCGCTACCTGGCGGCCCTTCACTCCACATCCAAAGCATCTGCCCTCCTCTCTCCCCTCTACAATATTAACCCTTACCTCACCACTGCCATTTTCATTCCGTTCCTCTCCCTCACCACTTTCATTACCATTGTCCCTTCCCCAATCAATTCCTCTATTTTCTTTCCCACCACTTCATCTTCAATCCACGGGTCTATCCCTACTATTTTTATGGTTTTTGTTCCCCTTTCCGCTTCTACCGCCCTAGCTCCTGCTACCCTTTCCACCTCCCTCATAATTCCCCTCACCTCAACCATTTTCTTCGCCTCTATAACCACCTTCCTGTTTCTTGAGAGTCTAAGTCTATCCACCCACTCTCCTTCCATCTCCCTCAAACCCTCCTTAATCATTTCTATCCACTCCTGATTAGATATATTACAGTTTATATAAATTTTTATTTTCTAGATTTTTTTTTAAGTGGGTCGTAGAAAAAATATGCTGTTCGACTCGTGTGGATTGTCCATATCGCACTTGAACGATTGAGCACTCCGCATACGACGTCGTGCTCAAACTTCGTCCTCGTGCGATATGGCCATCATATCCACACTAGTTGCACAAACTACTATTTCTATCAAAATATGCCCTTTTACATTTAAAAACCACCTGCCAAATGTCAAATCAATGTATTCATCCATTTTAAAGTTATCGAATTAAAACATTCAAGTTTTCAAAATTTCAACACCCTGTATTTCGAAAAGTAAATGTGCTAGACCCCTTAATCCTCATATCATTTTGTCCAATTTTACGAGAGGAATCTACATGCAAACGTTGTAATTACCCTTAACGTTCGAGATGCTTATACCATTTTTTGCGCGATCGTATTGAAATAAATTCCGAATAAAATAATTTAAATTTCTTCGAAATGAACGAAATGTCAAAAGTGACATTTATACTTCTCGATCAGTTTGAAATATATTTTGCATTTGAAATTGTTTTTATGCTATTTATTACTTTTCGACGTCTGAACGGTAAGAAAATCACTTACTGACGTGTTAAACTTGGAAACTAGTAAACTCAACCTACCGTCCTGACAACCGATGCTGTAAATAATAGTAAAAATTTATCCGAACAAATTCAAGTAGATCACCAGCACTGCGAATACCAGATTTGCATAGAATTTTAATGTTGCATCGGTGGTTCAGTGGTAGAATGCTCGCCTTCCACGCGGGCGACCCGGGTTCGATTCCCGGCCGGAGCATATGAATCGCTGCTTCGTAAACTAGAGAGAGACTCGGGAGAGAGCACACGCACGCAAGCAAGGCTCATAACGAAGCAACGTAACATAACGTAACGTAACGTAACGGTCAGATCTTTTGCGTACCTGACGTAAAGAACTAAAGTTCCAATAATATTTTAAAAAAAATTTCTTTGGGTATCACACATGCTTTGCTTCGCTCCACCCTTGGACCCAAATACTTATCTTATTTAACCCTCTCCAGCTTGGTTCGCTTTGTTAGAGATTTTTCTGTTTGACCTAGAAGCTCCATAGTTGCTTATAAAATTTACGAAAAGTTACCCTGTATTCGTATAAAGTTGCGAAATATATTCGTATAAGGTTGTTTGCTTAACCCTCCATGCCATACACGAGATATTATATAAAGCTTTCGGCGTAGATTCACCTACAAGAATTTCGTTTAAACTTCCCCACGTAGTTTTATTCCGGTCGGTGGAAGTTCCACTCTCTCTGAGATGTGAATATTAAGATATGCAATGAGTATATAATGCAAAATGATATTCAAACATACAAAGAATATGAGTCGGTGCCGACTTCTATAACCGTTCGAATATTGTCGTTGGTTTTGTACGTGAATCGTTTCGCTAGCGTCGGTTTATTCAAATATTTTGGTATTTTTTAAAGGGTTTTGTTTATTCTTTTGTATGGAATTTGTCTAAATCATATTTTGGAGGGTTTTCTATACTTACAACGCGTCAAGTTCTCGAGTGTTTTTCCTATAAAACTGATCTGCAGCTTTCGTGCAATGTATATGTTACCGTGAAAGACCGAAATCTGATGAATGTCGAGATACACCGGTGAACGTCAACATTCTCAACGTTGCTTGACGTATGTCCGAAATATTGTTGAAATTTCATTATTTCTAACTTACACCGACGATTGTCGACATTCAGGATGCACTCTTGGTGTATGATGAAAGGAATTTTTTTTTGAAATAAAAACAAAAAAAATCCCTAGGTCTTTATTTATTACAATAATATAGGAAATAGCTATTTATACCATCGTTAGGATATGCCTAATTTCGTGTAACGCGTGAGATTTTTGCGGAACGAACGAAGTGAGCTTCGCAAAAACTCACAAGTTACACAAAATTTCATTTCGTAACGTATTGCTTACAAGATTTTTTCTAATTTTGAAGAAAGTAATAAAAAAATAAAATTTAATATAATTGATAAAAATTTGGAAAACATAAATTTAGTTTGTTGCTGTTACTTCATGTTAGTTGTCAGTTTGACATTTTGTAAAAAAGTCTAGATGGAAGGTTTTTAGCGAGATTGATATATTTTTAGTTTTATTTTTTTTAAATTAGTGATTCAAGTTCTGAAGAGCTGCCAAGCGATATTGAAGAGGCAGCAGGTAATGCTCTAATATCAGTAATTCCCAAAAAGTCAAAGGCAGTTTATGATTTGGCATACGAAAAATTTGTTACGTGGTGTGATTAGAAGAAAATTAAACATGTTAATGAGAAAGTTTTACTTGCATATTTTGAGAGTAAGAAAGATCTAAAAGTTTCCACATTATGGACATTTTACTCAATGTTAAGGTCTGAACTAAATCTGAAAAGGAATTTTGATATTAAAAAATATACAAATTTGGTAGCATATATTAAAAGGCAAGCGGACGGGTAGAGTGCTAAAAAGTCAAAAGTTTTTATTAAAGAAGATTTTGCCAAATTTTGAGTGGAAGCTGATGACAAAGAATACTTAATGGCTGAGGTTGCAATGATAATTGGAATGGCAGGAGCATGCAGAAAAGCAGAA
>CAJUYI010001684.1:37687-57961 GCA_910591695.1 Galerucella pusilla
AGTTATTAAAGGTGGATACTTTTATCTGAAAAGCACTGTATATATGAATAGGTATTGATGAAAGATAGTTTAAGCTGCTGTAATCTTGCTTGGAAGAGTTTATATAACTAACTCTAAATCCTTTGTCTTCTGTATCCCTCATCAATATTGAACTGGGCGCACTTTCTTATGGCGTGGATTTCCGCTTGAAAGATACATACTTGGTGTTCTTCCCAAGCTTTCAGAGTGTTTGGTTCCTGGCCCGAACACTCCTATCCCAGTTCCTTCTATTGTTTTTGAGCCGTCTGTGTTGTTGTAAGTCAAGTTTTGTTTTAAAACTTTTGTGGTTTTTCTACGCTTCGATGCATATCCGCCTACTGAACGTCATCATAATTTGAGGATAAATGAACGTTGAAATATAACAGATAAATATCCTTTGCGGATACCGGAAAAATTTCAATTCAACGTTTGGTAAGCTGGATTAAACCTCCACGAATATTAAATAATATTTTTTTTCAATTTTAACATCGCCTTCTCTAATCTCCTTTGATTTGCGGCGAAAAATATAATTGAAAATTTAGTTGTGTCGATTCAATCGAGAAGAAAAAATTGGAGATATAAGCCCGACGTTGTTTTTTTAAATACAAATTAGTAGAATTATCTAAAAATAGTATTCAGGGAAGAATATTAAGGCCAAAGTGTTCGATACATCCGAAAATTGATTAGATTAGAAAGTTTGAAGATCAATTAAAATTAAATTTCCTGGAAAATCATTTTTAGTAAAGTTACAGAATATTGTTTAAATTGATAATTACTCTTTTGGTATAAACAGCAGGTTGAAATTGTTATTGCTGAAGAAATTAAGGATCTAATTTAATACACTAAAGATCATGGGCGTAGAAAACTGGAAATTATTCCGTCATAAATAAAAATAAATCCTCTTTAAAAACAGCAACATAGTAGTTCCTATAAAATACATCCAGGAACAAATAATCGGTCAATTCTTTAAGAAAAAAAAAAAGAAAAACCCTTAACTTCGATAATAATACCTTCAACAGAAATAAGAACACGATTCTACCAAGGTCTGTGATCGGATTAGACTCGGTTCAAGAATAAATAAGATGCTGTGAGCATGAGAAATAGCATCGGTTGACCGACGATTTCTGACGTCCAGTCGGTAAATAAGATTTGCGGTTAATACTAGTCACGTGGAAACGATCCTCCACTGCGGATATCTCCAACCATATTCGGTTTGGAATTAGATCGCAATGCACCTTCACATCTCATAACCTTGTTTAAAGGAAAATATTATATAGTAGGAGATGTACCTTTTGTATATTCTCTATTATTCACATATACGAGGATGTTCTTTATATTTCACCGGTAGAGCTAGAAAAAAAAAACAGAAACTTCCTTGGAAGCAATTCTGGAAGCAGGCTAATGCGAAGCATTGCTTCTCTAGTCTAATTATTAGTGAATGGAATAGTGTAGAGGAAAGTCACCAAATATGGAATAGTATCCTAATATGGAATGCCTTCATTTCTCTAAGACTATAAGTATGAAACGCAACACTCGACCATCTTCTGTTTCATTCACATATACGAGGGCTGTTCTTTATATTTCACCGGTAAAGCTAGAAAAAAAAACAGAAAATCCCTGGGAAGTAGTTCCATTCACCTGCTGGTACATTCAAAATATAGTTGGCGTTGACTGCATCTTATGGTGTTTACAACCTTTGACTCTGCTTGAAGCTATCAACAATCCAACAACTACCCAAGTAACACAATAAGCATTGAAGTAGATTTAAAATCGACTTTTGTGTCACTCTTGAAGCTAATAGGCAATTAAAACCGGCCACTACAGTTTCTACATGTAGCATTCATTACGTAATCGCTGCCTAAAGGGAGCGCGCGGTTTGACCTTAAAGTAGATTTGAAAGCTTATTAGCAATTCAACCTGTAGGCCTAAATAGCCATAAATTGGCACCAAAAGAGCATTGTATTAGATTTGATTGCCAACACTGGCTGTCAGAGTGATATAAAGAAGCAGTCGTTTAGTCCAGATATAGCTTAAACGCTTTGAATGAGAATGTAATGAAGTTTTGTTTTGGATAAATATTAGATTGATATTGGAAATTTATGCCAACAGTTATGTAAGTGTTCACAAAAACAAATATCGCCAACTTTGAAGGCAGATCTTTCCTTCTATATATATTATGACAATTGTTATTGTTTTTGAAACTGGAAAATATCATTGTGAACCATTAGAAATCTCTGCAAACCTTACTTTTCTGTAAAATGTGAATGAAATACTTCCTGAAAACAGAGGGGCTAGTGATAACTGTGAGCAAAATATACTTAATAAATTAAAAAAAAAATTATCAATGAATTATATACATCCAATTGAAATTAAAGTTTTTTATAGTATATTTAGTGGGATTGATTGATAATATTATATGTGATGGATTAAATTGATTTATCTTTCCCAGATTTTCTGAAATTTGTATCCTAGTTTGAAAACAAATAATGTTCTGAACCAGATTATTTGCATATTCTATATATAAAAATAGTATCATATACCTATCAATATATAAATATAAAAACTATGGCAACATTGCTCATTATCGTGAGCAAACGGTTCGGCCATGTCTTTATTGTATTTAATAAGCATTTTTCTAGGCCAATACGAAACTTTATGGAATTAAAAACTAGATTGCTTTGTGAAAGCTTTCAGAATCATAAAGTTGAAGAAAAAGAAGATTATTGTGTGGTTATGTTTGAGTAATAGATTGTTTTATAGCTCATATTTTATAATTATTTCGTAATAAAAAATGAACACCTTTGAAGTTATTGAGACCTTAGAAAGTGGAGAAAATTTAGTGTGCTGCTCCTGAGGCATGGAATGGGAACAACAGCAACAACAAATTTTCCACCAGGACGTAGTGGTATTAAAGAGTCCCACGACAATGCTAATAGAGAGACGTGGTCCAAGAACCAGGAAGGTGATCTTCTGCGTCTATAGTTATTTCGTTGTAACTTTTAGCTGCGTTACCACTTTCATGTACACGCCTGTAGTACGCACCTATTCGTCCAAATTCCCGTAGTTTTGTAATTTTCTATTAATTTTTAATCCAATCTTTTTCTCCATGTTCTATAATGATTTCTGGAAAATCATGAGACCTTTCAACTGAATTGAGATTCACAATCACATTAAGGTTAGCAAGACTGGTTTTTTTTGGATTCAATTTCCATTTGAAGTCCAAATTAATTCCAATACAAAAATTTATAGTATTGCTTATAAATGGCACTAACTGAAGCACACTAAATTCCAATTTGGCTATTCATTTTTTTGGCATTTTTTAAAGTCATTATCTGTATTTTTTGGCTTCTTTTCATGACTTACTAGCAATCATTGCTACTTGGTTGCAATATTTAGTCTTAAACAAGATAAGACGTCCTTTAAGGAAGGCTGAAATTATTCTATAAAATAATGCTTAGAATATGCTAAACTTCATCATTTTTTCTGAATTATATGCTTCGACCTAGCATTATTTGCTTGGTAAATGAAATGTGTATAAACTGGTAAACTGGTAAACTGTAAAAACTGGTAAAAAACTGTAAAGAATTCCATAACATGCTGGCAAGAGACAACAAAGTGTCTCTAATATAGATGCCTGCACATGAGGAGATTGCAACTGTGAGTCGCTGAACCACAGAAGGCAGAAACTGTATGGCAGAGCCCAAATGACTCCAGAAGACTTTACAACCAACCAGCAAAGAACCTGTATGAGCTAATACAGGGAACAGGGTTGTAGTCAGAACACTAGGAGTATCCACAATTATCCCAGGAGGCTGAGGTGGTACTGGCGAAGGGACGGCTCCTTTTGAGAAAAAAAAGTCCTTATGTTGGTACTGTATAGAGGATGGTCCAACAATTTGATATTTTCCTGCTTTGGAAGCTTTGAAAACTCAATTGTTTTTCGAGCTGCATGGAAGCTCGCATTGTCTTGATCCTGGAGGATCATTTGTCATTGAGGGGATTTTTAAAACTTGACGTCAAATAAATCGATACATATCAATCAGCACTCTCTGGTGATATTACTACAGATAATTATTCGTGTGAAATTTTTTCTAAATGTCTAATGATGCTGCAATTTCACGATATGTAACATGTCGATCTTCTTGTTATTAAAGCACTTTACTTTTTAAAATATCTCATCCAGTCAGTCAAAAGCCACTATAGTCCTTCTAGCCATAGAAACCTCTCGCAGCACAGAGCACATATTTTTAACGACACTCGTCACATGCACTTATCTCTTCTTTAGCCGCTATAACGTTGCTTGTAATCGCACCTCGAAAAGTATAAAATCCAATTATTACCAACGCCATCTATTGTCAGCCGCTCTCGCTATATGCATCTTGGCTTTTAGTTCGGTTGAACAAAAGTTGTCGGAGAGTTAATTGCTGCATACCGCCCTTTTATCATTGCTGGAAAACTGACAAATATTGCTTTTACATGGCTGTAAATCATTAGCCAGCTAATTTTTCCAGAGGTTTCGCGAAAGTTGCCATGCCACACGGCAATTACTCTGTATTGTGGATTAAAACAGGTACGGATCCGGCCAAAGTCAAATTACAAGCTCAAATCAAAATATTCTTTTTTTATCCCTCGAGATAGTCAATTGAATCTGGATATTTTTCATGTCTCATTTTTACTTGAACTAGTTGATCCGGCAAACGTTGTTCTGCCATATAACTTCTAGTATTTTAGTTGTTGATTGAAGAATAAGTTGAGCATGAAGATAAAAATTTTAATAAACGAAGTCACCACCTCAGAAGCCGGTCCTGTCGCTGAGCCTTAAATTTTGACGAATGCAAAGCATTGCTTCTCTAGTCTAATTAGTAATTGGAATAGTGTGGAGGAAAGTCACCAAATATGGAATAGTATCCTAATATGGAATGCCTTCATTTCTCTAAGACCATAAGTATGAAACGCAACACTCGACCATATTCTGTTTTATTCGGTCTACTAACTATCGCACCCACACCATCGAGTCAGTTGCACGCATGCTTCACGTGTGGCAGGCGTGTTTTGTTTGGTTGTCGTGCAGAAAATTTTAAAGGTAAGTAATAAACGAGTATTACCAGCTGTTATGTTTGTTTACGTGAGTGTTATACTATTTAGTATATCGGTATTATGTTTATTTCACCATTTCGTGATCTTTTGTCATTAAAATATTGTGACTTTTAAAAATATTTAGAAGAGTTGGAACTAGTATAAAAATCCAAATATGGACAGTCGTCGGTGTCTAATTATGGAATATTAAATTAAATGCTTGATGTGTGGACTCTGGGCACATTATTATTGTGCTGGTCCAGAGTTTGATACTTGGATCTGTGACTTTTGCAAGTAATTATGTAACTTCAAAGATATTAATGTCCATTTTTGTTATTGTTATGTTGATTTATGCTTATATTCCATATATGGATACCTATTCCATATTATTTGGTTACTCATTTGTGATTTTATTTTTTGTGTTAGATTTTAATTTGATAGCTAATATATTTGATTAAAGCCTGTTAATTACTACATATAAATGTATAACTGATTAGTAAAAACATTGAACTGATTTAATTTTTATGAAGTTTTTTTTTTATATCCCAAAAACAAAATGGTATTCCATATTTGGTGTCTTTTCTCTAATATTTAGGTGTTGAAAATAAATTAAAACTATCATACGCGAGAGCATGCTACGTGTGAAAAACATGGTGTGTCCAAATCTAAACCGCAAACAGAAATTGTTTGGCCTTGCGACTTATTGATTGTCATTGCCAAGCCTTATCTAATAGGAAATTTGAACTCAAATGGTAGGTTGTGAGAATCATCGGAATTCAAGGCAGCAAAACATGGCTTCGATAAAATTTTCCAACAATTTTTTAATAACCAATCGTATGCCATCATTGCACAGCCGTGAAGGGTTCAAATTACGAAGTAACAGTTGCCCGGCAAATTTAGTTGGTGGGCCACTTAGAGGTATGAACAATTGAGACCAAAAATTACACATGGACATTAAAACCGCAATAAGAAAATAGGGGTTGATGGTAGATGGTAGAAGGGTTATACAGTGTGACCCATTCTGTTTGGAAGCACCCCTGTGAGATCGGTATTTCTCTACCGATTTTGATTTGATTTTTTTTGTTAGATTCAGTATCAAAAACAGTATTTTGGCACACATTTTCATAGCTTAATCACTATTCTCAAGGCTCTCTATGTTAATTTTTCTTTGCCAAAAAAGAAAAAAGTACATTAGGCATTTTTTTTTTCTTAAATATGACTATACCACTGGATTCAGAACCATCACAAATGTAAACTAGTACAATTCCATAAAAAAGGAAGGAAAAAGTGGTATTTTCAGTAATATTTTACGCAGAATGTAGACAAATTTTGAAAAGGGTAACATTGTAAACAAAAACAAGGACTCAAACATATTGCACAATAAAAACTCGAAGCCGATAACTCAACCCGTTATGGAGTTGTAGCTTCTGAAAGTAATGTAAAATTGAGCTAATTCCTGATGTACTTTTGTCTTTTTTGGTACAGAATGGGTAGTAGAAAAAATATGCTGTTCGACTCGTGTGGATTGTCCATATCGCACTTGAACGATTGTCCTCGTACGATATGGTCATCATATCCACACTAGTTGCACAAACTACTATTTCTATCAAAATATGCCCTTTTACATTTAAAAACAACCTGCCAAATGTCAAATCAATTTAACCATCCATTTTAAAGTTATCGAATTAAAACATTCAAGTTTTCAAAATTTCAACACCCTGTATTTTTTTTTTTTTTTTTTTTTATTCTGTTATTTAACGTCGGTCTATTTCTGCGACTGTGGCTAATCACCGACGCCGGGAGCACTCTACCCCTAACCGGAAATTTTGGCGAACCCACTAGTGTTCCAACCAGTGGTAGCGTTCTTTAACGAGCCCAACATCCATGGACTCGGGACCTCGGTTTTACGTCTCCTCCGAAAGACGGCATATCTACATTATACCTCGTGCTCATTGGTATAATGCCTGCGAGCTGTGATATGCTAGTCCGCTGCAGGCTGTACGGGCCCCATACGATGGTTTTCCCTGGCATGGTCGTCACCCATCCAAGTACTAACCATGTCCGACCTTGCTTGACTGTAATTATCGCATCGAACGCGTTCCACTACAGTGCTGGGTCGTCGCCCACACCCTGTATTTCGACAAGTAAATGTGCTAGACCCCTTAATCCTCATATCATTTTGTCCAATTTTACGAGAGGAATCTACATGCAAACGTTGTAATTACCCTTAACGTTCGAGATGCTTATACCATTTTTTGCGCGATCGTATTGAAATAGATTCCGAATAAAATAATTTAAATTTCTTCGAAATGAACGAAATGTCAAAATTGACATTTATACTTCTCGATCAGTTTAAAATATATTTTGCATTTTGATGATATTGTTTATTACTTTTCGACGTCTGAACGGTAAGTAAATCACTTACTGACGTGTTAAACTTAGAAACCAGTAAACACAACCTACCGTCCTGACAACCGATACTGCAAATAAACAAAAAAGATCAATCCGAACAAATTCAAGTAGATCACCAGCACTGCGAATACCAGCTTTGCATAGAATTTTAATATAGCATCGGTGGTTCAGTGGTAGAATGCTCGCCTTCCACGCGGGCGGACCGGGTTCGATTCCCGGCCGAAGCAAATGAATCGCTGCTTCGTAAACGAGAGAGAGACTCAAGAGAGAGCACACGCACGCAAGCAAGGCACATAACGGAGCAACGTAACATAACGTAACGTAACGGTCAGATCTTTTGCGTCGCGACCCCTGGTCGCTCAAACATAACCTGACGTAAAGAACTATAGTTCCAAAAAATTTGGGGTGGACCTCCTTTATCAGTTTAAAGAAAAGTTTATGACCGAGTTTTCATAAGAATCGGAAAAGTTTGGCAACGAACACTGTGACACGAGATACAGCCTTCTTAAA
The DNA here is from genome assembly GCA_910591695.1 of Galerucella pusilla. NCBI lineage: Eukaryota > Metazoa > Arthropoda > Insecta > Coleoptera > Chrysomelidae > Galerucella > Galerucella pusilla. The sequence continues at coordinate 45,704 of CAJUYI010001684.1, forward strand.
AAGATAAGACTGAAATAAGAGACTTACATTTTCAGGGTGCCAACTTTTTTTCTCTCTTAATCACAGTGTTGCCATTTTTAAATGAAAATGTGACAAAAAGTAGGTAAATATCGCATTTGGGTCTATGATTGTTTTGTAGGGACAATTTTTGTATTAAAAATGAAAATTTTCTACCCTTGATCCTTCTCTGTATATTCAGTTGTTTAGCTGCAATGCCGTTTTTACTTGACATATTCTCTAATGACTCGATGTAATGGAATTTCTTGTAGTCGAGAAATATGAAATAAGGTTTTTATAAAATATTGGAAAATTCCTTATTTGCGATTTCAATTTGTTGGAAGATCTGCTTAACGTATATATATGATATTCGGAAAGATGTTTTATACTTAAGAGGGCTCGAAAATTGTACATTATTAGTATTCCTAACGAGCGTAGGCGATTTAATATATACAGTGTGTTAGAAATAATGTATCTTACAGTAACTGGAAAATAGATATCTTAGGTCTTAGCAAATGCTCAGAGGATGTATTGATATCTAAACTCCTGGACAAAATTAACGCACCACTTTAATTATTCTAAATATTTACAATATAAAGACAAAATAAAACTTAGTTAAATTGGAAAAATAATGAATACCTAAAAATTAGTCGAATATGACCTTAACATGACCTAAATTTGCCTTATGTTTTCTTTGAAAATTAGTTTTTGCTAAAAATGCATAATTAAGCTATCATGCTTTCAAATTGAAAAAAGAAAAAAGAATATGTGAGACACAATACATGAATTTTGGTGAACCCTAATACCGTGTAGGGCCTCCTCTACTTCTTATTACTGCATTCATGCGTCGAGGCATGCTTGATATTAAATGTTCAACAAACGCTTGCGGAATAATCTTTCATTCTTCAATAACGGCCTCTATACGTTGGTTGTGATTAACAACAGGAGGTCTAAGACTTCGAATCTTCTTTTTGAGACAGTCCCATAGATGCTCTATAGGATTCATGTCCGGACTGTTAGGTGGCCACTCTAATAAAGGATATTAACATCATTTAGGTAACCAATAACCTGTCTTGCCACGTGGGGACGAGCGTTGTCCTGCATGAATAAAAAATTAGGCCCAACAAATGGAGCAAAAGGCATTACATGTTTGACAATAATGTTAAATAAGTAATATTGGGCATTCATAGACCTCGTACGTATAAGGACTAATTCCGTACGAGCATCGAAGCAAATTCCTCCCCAAAACATTTTAGAGCCACCACCAAAAGGTACTTTAGGAGAGATATTACAGCTAGCAAATCTTTCTCCTCGTCTTCGCCAGACACGCTCACGTCCATCTGGAGCTTTAAGGCTAACTCTGGTTTCATCGGAGAACATAACCCGTTTCCAATCATTGATGGTACAATTCTGATGTAGTCTTGCAAAATTCAATCTCTGAACTTTGTGTTCTCTGGTAAGCAAGGGCTTTTTGGCTGGTCTTCTATTGCTCAATTCTGCTTCATGTAAACGTCTTCTAACCGTTCGAGATGATATAGCGACGTTGCGAACATCCGCTAATTCATTTTTTAACAGATTGCTGGTAACTCTCCTGTCTCTGAGAGCACGTTGTCTCAAAAAACGATCATCAATTTGATTAGTGCAACGTTTTCGCCCTTGTCCTGTTCTTCGAAGGTACGAGCCTGGTTCATTATGACGTCTCACTACGCGACTCATACTGGAATGATGTCTTCCTAATAAACCAGCAACATGTCGCATTGAATATCCTTCATCCAGAAGAGTCGATGCTCGCACTGTCTCCTCTATTGACAAATTTCTTTGGCGGTTCATTTTTCTTACTTGTTTTATTCGCAAATGAACTTCCAAACATGCATATGATAAAAACAATTACAAACAAACGCTTGCTTCTTACAGAAATTTTGTTTTAATCAACAATTTAAAAAAAGATTTACTCTAAAACGAAGTTTAATATGAATTACTGTCAAAACAAGGTATTATGTAACACTAGCTAGTTTAAATAACATCTGTCAGAATCAAACACGGTCCATAGCCTACTTGTCGTACACTAAGTTAACAATAAATAAAGATTATTGAGAAAAATATGAGGGGTGCCTTAATTTTGTCTAAGAGTCCAGGAGAATTTTTCAATATACATACAAGGCAACAAGTGTGGGAATAAATTACGACCGAATATAAACATAGAAATAAAGATAGATAACAGCACATTTTACTACTTAACTGGATATATTTTACGGTATCGCCATATTGAATTTACAACTCTTGCCGATATGCACGTTCGCGTTTTCGTCTTCTTTTCTCAAACCAACACTTTGGTCGATTAGTACAGCCAATATTTCGAAGTGTATAAAGTAATAAATGTCGACGGTAAATACATTAAAAATTCACCCGTTCTACAAGTTATTTATCCATCAAGTGACTTTAATACTTGGGATTTGGAGCTAGAGCGAGAGAGAGAGGGATTCGCGAAAAAATTTCGTTTCTAAAAGCCATTTGAACGGATTATTTCTTTAGCTTTTCCTTTTTCTTTCGGCTTAACACCTGATTCGTACGAAATGCTATTTAATGTCGTCCTCAGATGCTGGAATAAAATGTTGTATCAAGATAAGCTTTTAAGAAAACTATATTTAGTTTTGTACAAACAACTAGAGAGAAAGGGCAAAAAAAGGATATTTCTTGAGAAAACTTATTTTTATATGTTCTCTGCTAATACAAATTTACTACAGCTGATCTTATAATGTATTTGTCGACGCAGACGTAAATATACCAAAGGAAATACATTTATTCCTGCAAATACATCTACAATGTGGCCCCAAATAGAAAAGTACTTATTTTAGTCCGCTAGATTAGTAGCTTTTAACATGCCTTTTAGGCCCATAGCTTTGTAATTCCTTTACATACTTTCCTTTTCTTTCCATCGATTCACAATCTTTTCTTTCAGGTCTTCTAGTACCACCTCCCTCCATCTTTTCCTTGGTTGCCCTTTTTACTTCTTGCCTTCAGGAACTCTCCATGCTATTTGTTTCACCATTCTTCCTCCTTCCATCCTTTCCATGTGCCATAACCACTGAAGTCTTCTTGATGTAATATTTGCATCTATTTTGGATTCACGATAAATGTTATATAATTCTTCGTTAGTCCTTCTCATATACACCCCTTCTACTTTTTTTCCTCCCAGAATTCTTCTTAACATTTTCCTCTCCCATCTAATTACACTTTCTCTTTGTTTTTTGTTTAAAACCCATGTCTCACAACTATACAATATCGAAGGCTTCAATATGGTACTGTACAATCTTAGTTTTGATTTCCTTGACAGATGCTTTGACCGGATTAGGTGATTTATTGCTCCTGCACTTTCGTTAGGTTCCATGATTCTATTGTTTTTCTTCACTACAATCACAACAGGGTTCCTAGATATATAAATTCTTCCACATATTCAAATTCGATGATTGCTCTTTGGGTTTCTACTCTAAATTTGTCATTTGTTGTCTGGTTTCCGAGTCTCATCAGCTTACTTTTCCGTTCGTTTATCGTAAGTCCCATTTTAGCGGCCGCTTCTATTAAATTCTTTGTTATTTCACCCAAATCCTTCTCTGTTCTTGAAATTATGGCCATATCGTCCGCATAACAAATAAATTTGATGGCTTTTATAGTAAATGTGTCCCTCTCTGTTCAATCTGCTGTCTCTTATAATTTTTTCTAATACAAGGTTGAATAGTTTCTCTTTGTTTTTTACTTAAAACCCATGTGTCACAACTATACAATATCGTAGGCTTCAATATAGTATTGTACAATCTTAGTTTTGAAGTAGAGAGGCAATCATAAAAAAAAACACCTCCTCACTTCTTAGAAATCAGACAACCTGGGACATGCCACAAGACAGTATGATGAAAAAGTATAACTTTTCAAAGAAATTCGTCCCGGAATTAAGCAACAAGAAGGAATGGGATCCATTACCAGACTTGGAAAGAATGCCATTCAATGGTACGCAAACGGCTCAAAAGCAATAGAAGGAACTGGGATAGAAGTGTTCGGGCCAGGAACCGAACACTCTGAAAGCTTGGGAAAAACCTCAAGTATCTTTCGAGCGGAAATCCACGCCATAAGAAATGGCGCCCAGTTCAATATCATAATCAAGTAGCCATTAAAGCATTGAGCTCTTGTGTGATCAGTTTCAGAATGGTGTGGGAATGCCTAGACAAACTCAATGAACCAGGCGAGAACAATCACCTTACTATGGATTCCAGGTTACACTGGAATAGAAGGAAATAAAACAGGGTTCATAGTCATTTTACAAAATAAACCCTGACTTTTCCAGGTTTTCCCTGACCCACAATTTTTTTTCCAAGTTACTTTTAGGTATCCACTAAAAAAGTAAGTCTGTGGCAAATAAAATTCTTTCTAAGCTTACCCCCTCCTCCCCACACACTCACACTAAAAAAGTTATTTTCATTCAAACCCATAGTGCACAGGGAAGAAGCATCACGTTTGAAAAAACCAATACATATGTCTCATTTTTATAAACAAGATTTGAACAAAAAATCTGAAAGGAATAAACACACAAAAATATTAAACAAATAAAAAAATATAACATAAAAGTATACACAAACAAAAAACCCCAAATTCGCATCACAAAATTTGCAGGGTAACAACAAATTATTCCCTGCAGATTGGCCAATACATTAGAAAAATTGGGTAACGATAGTACTTAACGTTTGTCTTAGGTCATTAATTTCAGTGTTTATTAAAGACAAGCTAGTATTTGATTCGTTTCCGATTTTTCTCTTTCTAATTTCCAAATTATAGAATTTACTCTCAGCTTCCCTTTTTCTCTTTTTAACTCGGTTATTTTTATTTTATTTTTCGAGAAAGTCTTTATATGTTCTGTGAGTCATTTTTTTATTGTAGTCGTAGTTTTTAGCTCCTCCTAGAAAATGTTCATCAGATGCAAATTTTTTAAATTGACAGAAACTTTTTTCTGCTTGCCTACTCGTTATTATGTTTCTCGTAAAAGTATTGAATTAATTTATTTGCAATTTGTACAGAATCCATAAATATTCTTGGGTCAAAACAGGTAATAATATACTTTGCCAAATTATATTTTATGCATTTTTTACTGCTGCTACAAGAAATTTTCGACATTCTTTCCAAAATCAGAAACCTTTAGTATCATGTCCGAGTTAGCTATCTCTTTTTATTGCATGGGTATAAAAAATAATAAAAGAATGGTTAAAGTTTATGGGGAACTTTCCGCACTAGTTAGGAAATATACTATTCCAAGTAGGGGAAAAATTTCCCTGACATTTTGGTTATTTCTGTTGAAAATGAGGTTTTCCCTGACTTTTCCCTGACCATCTTTAGATTCCCTGACTTTTCCAGGTTCTCCAGGTTTTCCAGGTCGCTATGAACCCTGTAAAATAGCAGATGAACTAGCAAAGAGGGGGACTGAAATACCTTTCTAGGGGCCTGAACCCCAATGTAATATTGGAAGAAATAGGTAAAGCCGAGAAAAAGAGAAGATCTGACCATCGGAACGATCTATTAGGACTTATACAATCAAATACTCTTCTGGGTGACTACAAACTGTTGAGATCAAATGAATGTCTAAGTAAATAGTAGTCTAAATAAAACTGCGCTAAGAGTTTCAACAGGGATCCTAACGGGACATCGTCGCCTGAATGGGCACCTGAAAAAGCTCAAAATAGTGGAGGAAGAAAAATGTAGATTTTGTGGCATGGAAGAAGGAATCTCCATCCACATACTTCCCAACTGCACAGCACTTCAGAATCCTTGAGCACAGCACCTGAGAGAATACTGTATAGAAGAAGAACATTTACCTAAGTTTAAGCCTGCAGACATCCTAAAATTCCTTCGGGAAATAGGACTGAAGTTTACTAGTTTCTGAGACTCTCCTCAGTAACTAAGTAAAAATGAGGGGGCACAATAGATCTTTTAGGTCTCAGTGAATGTCACCTCAAAATACATATATACCTAATGTTTTAGTTTCCATTTATTCATTTTAACGTAAAAATAGCATTTTCAGTATTTTCAGTTCCAATTCAATTATCTACATTATATATTCTCGTAATATGCCTCTTATTTTATGTAAGTAGACAGCTACAGACCATTTTCGTTTCGATGAAAACAATATCGTCTAAAACTACGAGTTCGGAATGAAAGTTTTTACAATCCCAGCACCCGACCGTCGCTCTCGACTAAAGATAACAATTATTTTCTAATTAGAATGAAGCAAGCTATAAAAGATAAAGTGTGATGATCCAAGAGAATTGGTTTAAAGCACGAAACAATTAATCTAATTACTTCAATGAATTCGGTAAATTAGTTTGAATGGGAGAAGTCACAGATTATTTTTTAAACGATTTGATTTGTCTCCTTTTAATCTCAATCAAAAGCAGCAGACTGTGCTCTGGATAAAAAAAACACGTAAAATGAATAAACTGGGCTTCTAATGTCATACTTTAATAGAAAAGCTTTGGGATCCAATAAGACTGTATGTTATTATCCTCTACACATATTAAAAACATAAACCCTACAAATTTCTGTAATAATGTAGAGCGAAAATTTTAATAAAGGATAAAATTGTTGATATTATACTTTCGTAAGACCAAAATTGCGATTTAGATCTTCGGAAAAGTAAAATTAAATTCTATATTGTATTGTATCCAGTAGTGTGGAGCAGAGGCAAATTATGTGAAATCCATTCGTGCCCCACGTTGGGCGCCAATTGAACAAATACTACTTGGCACACAAAAAATGATCTGAGTGGAGCATAGGCAAATTATGTGAAATCCATTCGTGCCCCACGTTGGGCGCCAATTAAACAAATACTACTTGGCATACAAATGATCCGAATTCTAATAAGTATAACAAGTAGTGTCAAATTACGTATTAGCTCTATTGATTGTTATTAGCAATGTCTAGATAAAAATGTGATTAAAACGTCTCCATGCTGGATAATCTGTAAAAAATACCAGTTGTTATAGTTATAGAAGTATAAAAAAATTACCTGAGTGGAGCATAGGCAAATTATGGGAAATCCATTCGTGCCCCACGTTGGGAGCCAATTAAACAAATACTTCTTGGCACACAAAAAATGATCTGAGTGGAGCAGAGGCAAATTATGTGAAATTCATTTGTGCCCCACGTTGGGCGCCAATTAAACAAATACTATTTGGCAGACAAAAAATGATCTCAATTCTATTATAACAAGTAGTGTCAAATTACGTATTAGTTCTTTTAATTGTTATTAACAATGTCTAGATAAAAATGCCATTGGAACGTCTCTATGCTGGATAAGCTGTAAAACATACCAGTTCTTATAGTTATAGAAGTATAAGAACACTCTGTATATGAATTTTCATGAACCGTTTAGGCTAGAATATATACTCTACCCTTTTTGAGTTTTTGCTATAATTTCAAACATGTATGAAGGTCGTTATCCATAATACTTCAGATCTTTATTTTCTTTTGTTAAAATTTGTAATCGTTAGCCCGTATTCTGCTCAATTTAAAATCAATGACGTAACTAGAAAGGGCTTCCCGGGCTATATACCCCAACGGATATTGAATTACACTTTATAGTCAAACGGGGCTAGCATATATACAAGATATTTAAGGCCAACCATTCTGCAATTAGAAGGGACAACATAACTTGTAGACCAGTCTCGGCGTATTATTCGCGCCTCGTCAGTACAAGGTAGATGTTCTCCGTCCGAGAGCTCTAATGCCCGTACTTATAAACAAGACTTGAGGCTAAGCACGGCCTTGAACAGTTTTTGACACATTTAACATGTAAAATGTGTCAAGACCGTGCTTAGCCTCAAGTCTTGTTTATAAGTACGGGCATAAGAGATTAATTCCGAATTCAAGAATACACTAAAATCACAATGAATACATGTCTTCCAGTAACGGAAAGTTTTGACAAAAGTGACTTCTCCGTTTCCAACTGCAAATCAAAATTCGAAACTACAGATATTGCAATTATGTGAGAATATTGTTAAAAAGACTCAAAAAACTTTTGCAATTGCCTGAAAAATCTTATTTGTAGCGCCGCTGCTGTGAGCCAATATCATTTCCGAAAGATGAGAACCACTTAGGTTAGGTGAATTATGGTCTATTGTTAGCAAATGCTCTCAAGAATGTTGGAAAGTTTTCTAGGTACCTACCTACCCAAAGGGCAGCTGATGAAGTCATCTGAGAAAAATGGAAGTAAGTGAAGTGGACATTGACGAAGTTTTGTTACACTCGACCATATCGACTCTATGTTGGGAGTTTCGATAAGCCAAAGAATTTTTTTTCTAATGCTCGGCAAAAGTTTTGTTAGCAGCAGATGCTTCTAAGTTTTACAAAGAAAAACGTGCTTAAAGTGAACCATTCTTGAAATCTGGAAGTTGGGAAAATGATGATAAGAAAGAACTAACTTTATAACGCTTCGTCTCGAGAAATAGTGTAACACTTTTACTATGAATTTTAGGCAAATATTTTACAAATTATCAAAAATATTAAATATTTACAGAAACTGGGTAACATAAGTAACGTAAGTAACATAACAATTGGGGCCAATTTGCAACTTTCTTACCTAGGCGTTAACTTGCAACCTCCCGGTTAACGGTATTTTTTGGAACCATCATACAAGGAAAAAGGCTTGTACAGAAACGACAACTTGGGCGCCAAGAAGTCAGATAATTGATAAGGCCTCTCTACGTTATTTCATATTAAAACGAAAGCATTTGAACATTTTGCGCTATACTTTTATGCACCTGGAGAGTCAACTCCAAACTTTTCAAACACAAAACTTTTTAGTAATATTCGAGCATAATTATGCTATATTAGCGGTCAAGACACGAAGTTTTATCACATTTTTCTCAGTGAGCATTCATAGAAGATTTTTAGAACATCTTTTCAGCTACACACTCAGTGGAAGACTCTTTTTAACACATCTACACGGTTAATAGAAGACTCTTAACACATCTTATCTGCTGGACAGTTAATAGAAGACTCCTCTAAGAATTCTTTAAAAGTAGTTATAATGAACACGCGTCCCACATCAAACAGAAAAGCGGCATAGAAACAACAACAGAAAAGGCCATAAATCTTAGAACAAAGGGTAGGGACGTGTGCAATTTGAAAACAATTTTGTTTTCATTTTTACATTTTTTTAGAACGGCGGAACGTAGAAAAGGGGTTTCAGCGATATTCGTTTTATAGACAAATGCAGAGCCGGTCTTAGGGTTTGCGGGGCTGTGTGCAAAATTAAATGCAGGGCCAAGAAAAAATCTTTTATTTAATCATTATAAATGAGTATTTTTGCTTCAGCGACGGCACGTGTTTGTAAGGTAATAATTCGCCTATCGTGAAAAAGTCACGCTAACCGCTGGGCCGTGTGCAGTGCACACTTTGCCCCCCCCCATATATCCGGCTATGGACAAAGGCGTAGAAAAGGTGTTTGAAAAGAAATTACTTGGAAGTTAATGATAGAAGTAGATACAAAAAACAAGTGTCGGCTTGAAAAATATTTTTAAAAAAAGACTTGGCAACGAGGGTTCTAATTTCTTCTTTTCTAATTTTAGTCCCTTCTCAATAGCAAAGAGTATCTACGCTACTGTTTATCTTATCTTTATCTTTTGAATTATGAGTTAAATATCTTTTCTGCCCCAAATTTTATCAAGAGTTTCTGGATGTCGCTCTATTTAACCAAAAAAACTTCAACTATCAACAGTCAAACTGTTTTAATAATATCTTCCTTCTTAATGGCCGTATGCGCGGGCATTTTAAGGGTCGCTTAAAGCATAAGCCGTCGATATTGAAGGCCTAACAGTTGTTATTTATAACCTCACTTTTAAACACGTTCGTCACATTCACAGATTATATTATGTCACATTCCAGGCTGATCATGAATATGTTTATTGAAGAAATTTTTTTAGAAGATGATTTAGACGTTCTTGAAATTTGGAGGACGTTTTTTTCAGTATTCATCATGTTCTGCGATAATTTGATAAACAAAATGGTTAAGGGTTTAGAAATAAAGAAATTTTGGCTGCCAAGTGCAAATTGTAACAAACATTTACTACATTTACGTCACAGATTTACGTGACATTTACTTTTTTATAGGTTAGTTTTGGGGCAAGTGCACTAGTACCAATTTCATTTGAAATGAAATGTGTCATTAGATATTTCAATTAGCGCTTGACAGAACCCTTTTCGGATCCCATATACCATCTAGGAGAATAAAAAAATGACGATTTATCTGAAAGTATTAACATATTTCATACGATGACGATTATATTTCCAAAGAAATATATTTATTACAAAATTGATGATACGGCAATTCTTCGTTAAAACCGAGTTAATTTATTATTAAAAATAATAGTTAAAGCTTTAATTGTCAAGGGAATTTAGGTGATTTATCGCTGGAATTGAACATCTTTCAATATTTTACAAATCTGCGTATTCTCCTTTGTCACGTTTTCCAATAATATGATCCCTTTAATCACGATTATAACATATTTTATAATCAGTGTCGGGTCACGGTAATCAAAATCGACAATGGTGAATATTTTCGTTACCCTAGTTTCTTTAACTTTCGAGATATTGATCAATACTTGTTATACAATGTCTTTGCTTCGCGAATGAAAATAATTTTGTATCATTGATCGTTATTAGAATCGTTATAAACCCTAACATTATCGACTGAATTATGCATTAAACATAATGTAATTTCACCATATCTAGTCTATTTGTAGATTTGAATGTATGAAAATAAAAAACATCCACAAAAATAATAGTCCACTAACTGAACGTCGTTTTATTATCTACAAAAATGATCCATATCCTTTTTTTTCGAAAATTCGATAATTATCGAGATAATGAGACCTAAGAGTCTCCTCATTTCAGCTGCTGCTGCTGCTCTGCCTGTAGGAATTCTGGTCTAAGTATTAAGTTGTAGGCGGGCCGACGAATTGTTCTATAATTGACATTTTCCGATGATTCAAAGTTCATCACAATGGGAAGACCCAGTAGCTTTAAGTTTTTTCTCGTTTAGAAACACCTGCCGTGACCTACAAATTGAGCCCAAAGTGAAGTCTTCTGGGACTTTTCAGGAGCTTTGTCCCTTCATTCATCGGACTATAAGTCTTCTAGCTCATAAAATATGCGACATACCATTAAATTTACATGAATATTAATAAAACATTCTTGAAAGAAGTTACACAATATTTCTCTGTCAAGTGGACCTTTATAAACAATATACTATAGTAAGAAGACGCGTAAGAACAATGACAAATATTAGAAAAGAATGGGATGATTTTATACGATAAAACCGATTATTTTCTAGCCCTAATTTCGTAGATTGTTTCATCTCCGCCATTGACTAAAGAGCGGAATTATTGTTTTCAGTTAATTCAATATTCCCAATATCCTAATTGAAAATGTTTGTTCGTATCGATGAAAGTAATAAATTGATGGGGTTACAACAATAAAACAGAGAAATTTGGATATAAAAAAAAGCCGGGAAAACCAAAGGGTATTATATCCGATATGGAATTATTAAAATGTAATAATGTGTACAATTTATTATGGATTTTAAACGATATTTTATAGAGCATGCGAAAATATGTTACTGGGAACCAGAGTATATTGCTGAATAAAAAAAAATTAACGATATTAAAAACCCAGCTTGAACAGGATGTAGAAATTAAACTACTGTTTACTGTTTAAATGAAAATTCCACACGTAATTTTTAACCAATCAGAACGTGTATTTCTGACAGATCATCATCGCAACAGATGAGTTTAGGTGGAAATTTTTTCCTGGTACCCCACAGCGAATTATACTGGACTTTTTTTTTGACGTTTATAATGACCGAATATTATTTTTGACAATCTAATTTTTATTTGTTCACATGATAATTTTGGTTCATAGCAACTAAAAGCTTAGATGTTCTCTAAATTCTTTGGACCATTATGATTACTGTTTATATTAAAAACGCAATTATTATACACATAGACTCGAAAGTTTTGCATCACCCTAGACCTCCGAAAAAAAATTTGTTCATTATAAATGGATCAGAGATTAATCAAATAATTAGTTTCAATAAAAAAAACGTGTATATTTGTCAAAAAATTTTATTATCCAATAATAAACTTGCTTTAAACATGAAAAGTATTCGTAGAAATTGAATAAATTAAATACAAATTGATTCTTTTTAAAGGAAAGGTTAAGTGA
>CAJUYI010001685.1:4743-26020 GCA_910591695.1 Galerucella pusilla
AACAGCGCGCGCACCGTACGCTTCTTACTGTAAAATGTGACGTAGTCGAGAAAGATCCGTTTGGATGATAAGGCGGCGCGAAAAAATTTATAAAATAACATCGTGCCACCAGAGTGTTCTTTTGTAATATGTCTTCAGAAGAGAACAGTCATCGTTTTGAGGAGTTCATTAAGAATATTGATAAATTAGACATTGCTTTTTACGAAGATAAAAGTGAGGTTATAAATCAACTGGCTTAGTTTATCTGATAAGAAAGTGACGTGGAGAAGTCTTCACTGGTTGCCTGAAGAGTTCCAAGCCCCTACCGCAAACTACTTATCCGTTAAGACGTATTCAACCTACACCATGTTCAACAGAACAGAAGGAGATATAAAAAATGAAATTAATAACGTTTTCGCCATGTCATGTGTAATATTAGTGGCTGTGTTTGTTTTAATTTTAAAAATTATTTTAAAAATTGTAAAACGAAAATTCCAATCTTCATGTAATATAAAAGTTGACGAATATACAGAGTGTTTTAATAAAACCCATGTTTTTTAAAAAAACTTTATTTATAATGGTAATACAGTATTTGAAAACCAGTGGCGGAGGCGTTGTACATTTCTTTCGGTACACGAATATACTCCAGTGGCGTGGCAGGGGTTTGGATCGTGGACAAAGTTTCCTGTTTCACACGGCGTACCATCAAATTTGCAAACGTCAATAATATGTGGAAAAATACCGTGACATTTCTTTTGCAGAAACTCGGCTTTTTGTTGTCCTCGAACGTAAATGTAGTCTGCGGCATACAATAACTTGCTTTCTAATATTTCATTTACTTTAGAATATTCTACATCTCCTGAAGAGTATCGAATGCCGTGCACATTTCTTTCCAAGTATGATGTGGTCTTCTTGTCCTCGTTGCTCAATGTGGAAAACGGTTGCGGTGGTAAAAATATGTAATGTGAACTTTTGAAGCCAATTTCTATGGTGAGCTCTTTGGCAACGAAAAGGCCGTCTACGACAAAACCTTGAATGTCTACGAATGCTACTCTCATGTTGACGTCTGCTCGAACACTAACTCCGATCAGCAACTAGTTCAAGCTTTTAACAATTTCGGTGAGGGGGAAGTATTCCATCACGTAATCGTGAATTATGATGCAATAGACTTTGGTATTTTCGGGAAAGCCTATGTTTGCTTCAATGTCAAGTTTTACATCGACTGTGGACGCCTTCATGCTTTCTTCCTGTTTCGAACAATCGATAACAAACAATGCCCGTTTCTTGAAAGAAGAATAATCCAGCAGGGGGCGCTTCTGTGTGGAGTTTGCGTAGTTGGGATAGAATTCGGTGTAGTTAAAATATGCCTCATTGTAGTCAGTTTTAGCGAAATCCAATTGCATTCTTTCATTGGGCCAATAGTCACCATTAAGTGACAGTCTTATACTTTGTACGTCGGCATTGTCAAATAAAGTCGGGTCAGCTGTACTCAAGTTACGTTTGTCGGTTTGAAAGAAAACAATAACAAAACGAGGTCTTTCAGCTGAAGTGGATGTCTTGACAGCCCAAACTTCACGTCTTGCTCCTTTAGTAATTGAGGGTAATTCGTGTAACTCCCACTTCCTAAATGGAATAACTATAGGTTGATCTTTTTGAATGGATTTCATGAGATTTAATTTTATAGCGTCATTAGGAAAGATATGTTTAACTTTCAGCTCAACGCTTGTAATGTTAATTTTAGCTGTTGTAGTGGAGAGCGTTCCAGAGACATTTTTTTCAGTAATATATAAGCAATCATTATCATTTCGTGCCCGAACTAGTCGTATTGTTTGACGTCCACATGTAATCATGGAATAATCGTTGAAAATGTTGAAAATATGTTTGAGAGGTATTTGAAGGCTGAAGGACTTGTCGCTAACATTCAGAATAGGATCTTTCGGGTAATTCCAGCCGGCTATAGCCATATGATTGGAATCTTCTTGGTTATAACAAGTCATAGCACGTACGGCACTCACTATTCCAGGATCCCGAACTGTTTCCATTTCCCTGGCACTTTCACTGAGCGTACATGAATCGAATAGAAAGGCTCCAACATTATTTGCTAATTTTACGTCACCAGCTCCGTGTGTTTCAAGCGAACCTTTAATGCACAACAATGTTTCGCTCATTGCAAAGAACGAATCAACTTGATTAATGCTAAACTCCACAATGTCACTGCAATTGAATGACTTTATAAATGGAGCATAGGTTCTGTATTCAGCCTTTCGAATTGAATCATCAAACATCGGCTTACGGTAGATATCAAACATTGGAGGTATGTTGTCGTTTTGGCGTTGACGTTTTCCATACATTGTTGTCATTTTTCAATTTAAAACCCAGCGATTGCAGGACCAATTTGTTTGCGAACGTGAGCTGTTTCAGCTTTGGCGACTGCTTAGCTAATGAAGTTGAAAGTGGTGCAGATTGTCTTTTATGATTGATTATTAGCCCCATCGCGCTCTAAGCTCCAACACCAATGTACTTAGTTCTCCACGAAAGTTTACAGGCTGACCGTCCTGGTCTAAGGCTATGACAGTGATGTTGGTTATTTCACGTTGTGGTATAACGGGTAAGTATAGCAAATTATGAGGAATTTCGTCAATAGAATATCCTGGATCTACTTGTATGACGAATTCGTAAATGGTATGAGCAGGTCTGTTTGCATCGAAGGCTCCAGTGGTAATGTTACAATCGAAGCGTATGCTAGATACTTTAATAATTTTGACGGGGAGGTCCGAAGAGTGCAATTTGTTGGCGTCGAGAATTTTCGGTGAAAATCCCAATATTCTTCCAAGACTATCAGCTTCCATGAAGGAAATTTTGTATTTACTGGAAATTTCACATTTCAACGTATTGTGATTGGGTTTTAGTGAAAATACCGGTCTGGTTGAATTGCTCGCGCCCAACTTATCACTAATAAACGCTTCAAGATCAGCAATTTCATAACATCCTGTGGGAAAATCAAAACTTTGAAGCTTGCCCTTGGTATCGTAGTAGTAAAACTTACAATTTTCAATGTTTGGTATACTGTGATAAGAATGAAAAGATCTTAGAGCTATTTCGTATTCATTCTTTGGATCGAGCACAATAGGCGTAGGAGGTTGGAAGGTGAACACGTGATTGGTGCTGTTTACTCTCAGCAGCTGCGACATGATGACTAATGAATTTAGGGAGATGTATGAATTTAAATAACACACTAAATGTTTAATTATTTATTTTTTTTACAAAGAAAACATTTTGCTTGAGAACTCGGAGGACCGTCACAATGCGTCGTCCAATCAGGTCGGTTGTAATGGATGAAACAAGGCAGTCGTATTTGTAGTTCAAAATTTGCTCGATATTCATTGGGGAGTTTATGCCACATTTCCAGCAATTCCGAAGGTCTTACACACTCTATTAGATGTTCAATGGGAAAGTGCTTTAGTTCTTCGGCAGTGAAACTACTCAATGTTTTTCCATGGTAGATATGTTGTAGTAATAGTTCCGTCATTGTAGAAATTTCAAACACAAATGACCGCAATTGATTTGATCGTAGTTTTGATATTGGGTATTGTTGTAGAAAATTCGCGCGCTCTTTCCCAAATATTTAACAACTTCTTTCGGTGGCTTCAAGTTACCAAATGAATCGAAATACTCTACATTGTTGTTTATCTTTCTGTAAGCTACCCAATGACTTCCGCTATTCTTAGAGGTATCCAAATTAACCACTGCACATTCTTGTTTTCGGGGGCCGGCTTTGGGGAGAGTGTCTCGCATGAAAACTCCTCGAAAATGTGGTATTTTAAGTAATTTTGCGTAATGTGTTATGTCAAAGTCGGATAGTGCCTGATTGGGTAGCTTTATTAGTTTTTTTTCAAATACAATCCAAAACCGCCTTTTGGGTACTTTTTCAGATACAGGCCAGATCCTACACGTTCCATAGCCTTATTATGACGTACATCTTCTTCCAATTTCTTTTGCGCATGCTTTGCGTCAATAACAGTTTTAGCAATCCCAGCAGCACCACCTGACAAAGCTCCAAGTGCCGAAAGGCCAGCAAACAAAGGGATAAGTGGTAGGAAACCTCCGGATTTCGCTACAGGTATTACTCGAGGAACCTCGACTTCTTTTCTCCCACCAAATTCTTTAATAAGTGCTTTGGCTGCTCGTAAGGCAAACGTTGCAGTGTCTTTCAAAGATGCCCCTTTTTTCATGGACTTTCCCACTTTTAAAATGACATCTCGATGCAAGGAACGACGTTTGCGACGACAACCCATTCCCAGCTTTCTTTTCACCTTCATTCCGCCTGTTACAAGTAATGCAGCAGTTTTCTCTCCCAGTGAAGCGTCTTTTGATTTAACGCGAGCCCAAGCTTTATCTTCAAGTATCCGATCGGCTTTGTGTCGTTCCTCGAGAGACTTATTCTTCCACTAAGAAATATCGTGTTGTTTACAAGCTGCGTCCAAGGGGTTGATGCCCGGATCTCCACGATCAAGACGTTTTTCCAATTTTGTACCAGCTAACAGAAAAACAATTAATTTTTCGCAAAAAGGGTGGGGGTGGTTTACTTACGTCCACAGTACTGAGAGCTAGGTAAGTGAAGTTCAATAGGTAGTTTATTGATGAGAGAATTTAAAATACCCTCTCCTTCAAACACCAACATTAAAACTGACACGCGTAATTGGTGACACCTACATTTAAAGAGTAGTACTACGAAAAACGACACACACAATGAAAATAATTCAACAAGAGCAGACTATACCCATTGAAAATTTGGATTTCACCTCAACACCAACTGTTGGCAAACATGGTAAATTGTTGCCAAATTCTTTCCGTGCCATTATATGTGGCCCCAGTGGGTGTGGTAAGACGAATGCCGTGCTGGCGCTCCTATTCAATCCAAATGGTGCGAAATTCAAAAATGTTTATGTCTATTCAAAATCGCTATTTCAACCAAAGTATTAATTGCTACAAGAAGTATAGCGCAAGTCAAGGGTGTTGGGTGTTTCCCATTTAAAGACAATGAAGAAATAATTAGTCCAGAGAAAGCTCGACCAAATTCCATCTTTTTATTCGATGACGTAGCCTGTGACGGTCAGCAGAAAATTCGTGAATACTACTCCATGTGTAGACATAAAGATATCGATGCCGCTTATCTTTGTCAAACATACTCAAAAATACCGAAACAGCTTATTCGCGACAATTGTAATGTTATTGTGTTATTCAAGCAGGATGAGGTGAACTTGAAACATATATTTGACGAACACGTATCTCCAGACATGACGTTTGACACATTCAAAAATTTGTGTTCAAAGTGTTGGTGTGACCGCTATGGTACTTTGGTAATTATGAAGGATTTTACCCTTAATGGTGGTAGGTATAGCAAAGGATTCGATAAATATATAAAATTGTAAGCTGCGTCTTTAGTCCATACCAATATGTCTGACGATAAGGTTGCTACTGCATTGCGCAAGAAAAAAGTGTCCGAACTTGCCAGATCGATTCGCAAAAAATACTTGGCGTTGAAATTAGGTAAATCAGAGCAAGATGAGTCTATTAATAAACTATTCAAGCCGATATCTAAACCACTCGAAGAAATTGTGCAATCCTCAAAGACATTACAAAAAACGATTACAAATTTAAATCCAAAAGAGGAAATAAAGAAGGAAGAACCAGATGATGTGTTTACACCATTTCTCGAAACGGAACCGGTGGCCGAAACCGATGAATCCGGCAATATTACACGTTCTGAATCTCCAGAAGAGATGCGCCCCGAAATTTCCCAGGAAGCTTTCGCAGACTATTTGGACCAATATCCTGCCATCAGTCATCAGTTCATTGAAGATTACTTCCAAAAGGATGATAAAATCGATAAAAATTATGGTCCGATATACAACGATGAAATCGGTTGGTCATTAGGCAAACGTCGAATTGCGTTTGATGGAAAAACCGGTAATATAAACATACTACCTGAGAAAAACAAACAAGGAAGATATGTTATTGGAACACCAGGCTTGTATGAACTTCTATTTTACCGAGACCCCAGTTACAATGATCAAGATTTACAGAACTATAAAAATCTTTTGACAACAACTGAAGTTCATTTAGACACGTTAGATCGTCTTAAGGGGTCAAGTACTGAAAAATATCACTACATCATAAAACCTTTATTCAAAACAAAATCTCTAACGACGGCGAATAGATCGTCTCAGGTATTTACTCGTCTAAAATCGATTCCTTCAGCAAAAGGAAAAGGTATCGATCGTTTAAGATATAATGATAAACCTATGGAGTATATTTATTGGGACGATGTGAATGAATTGGTGGATCGTTTGAAGTTGTTGATTGCTTCAAAAGAGGCAGGTAATACGTCACACGACAACGAAATAGTAGCAATTATCAATGAACTCAAGGAGGCTGATATAATAGAATAAAACAAGTTGAAACCTGTTCATTTCAATTATGCCAGTCGATAAATTCGGACATAGACATCAAACGCCCTATGCGCGTTCACCAGCGAAAATTACGTTTCCTCATACACCGGACGGTAATATTGATATTGAAAATGTGAAAATTTGTAATGTTAAAGAACCGACAACAAATAGTGATGCTGCAACAAAAAAATATGTTGATGTACAGTTGAATGATCTACGTGCTACCAACTTGCCATTAATTCAAACACATGGTGTGGTGCTGCAGCAACAAGAACGTGATATAAAGGATTTAGCTGTAGGATTGAACGAAATAAGTAATGAGCTTCATAAGACTAAAATTCCCATATTACAGGCGAATATTGATAACTTACAAAATAAAACTAACGAAATTGATGCATTCATTTCGCGAAATCCCCCTGTAGCAGGTAGGGATATGGCTACGAAGAAATATGTTGACGAATCAATTGCCACAGCAAAATCCTTTATTCGAAAAGAATTTACTGCTTCTACGAATACAAGCATACGTGGATTGAGAAAAGAATTTACAGAAAATATCAGAACCCTCTCTGATTTGAAAAGAAACATTTCAGATATTGAGAACAATATTAAGGTTATGGATACGAATACCGTTAACCGCATTAACAGTCTGGAGCTGAAGCTAGCTGGTAGTACGTCATAATATGTATTCTACAGAAAAAATTTAGCTTGTAAACGAACTCCACAAACCGATACGGAAAAAATTTCCTCGGAGACGCACTATCATTAAGGGCCTTGACGATCTTTGGCAAATGGATCTTGCGGAGATGAGGAATTTTGCATCACAAAATAGGAATCATAAAATGATACTAGTCGTTATTGATTGTTTTTCAAAGTTTGTGTGGACACGCCCACTAAAGACGAAGACCGGAGAGGAGATTACTCGGGCATTCTCGGACATTCTCGCTCACACTAGACGAATACCAAAAAATCTGCAATCTGATCAGGGAAAGGAATTTTACAACAGCAAATTTCAAAATTTAATGAGAAAACACAACATAAATCATTATAGCGTATTTAGTACAATGAAAGCTTCTATGGCAGAGCGTGTTATAAGAACTTTGAAATCGAAACTCTACAAGTATTTCAGTTTAAATGGCACCTACAAATGGATTGATATTCTACCTAAAATTACTCAAAACTATAACAATACAAGACATTCCACAACAAAATATAGGCCTTCTCAAGTCAACAAATCCAACGAAAAATCTATTTTGAATAACACCTATAGTCATTTAAAGATAGCCGGTCCACGAAAATTTAAAGTTGGCGACATTGTGCGCATATCCAAGGCAAAACATGTCTTTGAAAAAGGATATACACCCAATTGGACTACAGAACTATTCAAAATCATCAAAGTTAAAATTACCAATCCTGCTACGTATTTACTTGAAGACATGCAAGGGACACCAATCAGCGGCTGCTTCTATGACGAAGAACTACAGAAAACATCGAATCGGGACGTTTACTTGGTGGAAAAAGTTCTTAGACGTAAAGGCAAGAAACTGCTCGTGAAATGGCTAGGCTTAGACAAAAAACATAACAGCTGGATTAATGGAGTTGATGTTTTATGATGTAAAAGGCCACATACGCTATAAATTGGAGTCGTTTCAGATCTCAAACTCAGTTAGCAACATGCAAGGTGTCAGTAGTTGTGGTGACGATAGTAGTAGTAGTGATAATAACTATACTGCAGAGGTGGATACAATTTTGAAAAACTATGAGTTTGCTGCAAAGTCTGAAAATGTGTACCTGCTTTCAACACAATATTCAATTTCCGGTTATGAAGTGAAATGTGGAATAAGTCCTGCTAGATCATTCACGCCTGCTGTAATTCTATCTCAGCAGCTCAGCAAAATTTCCTTTGGCATTCACGAATGGCATACCTTTATTTCAATAATGATGCAACAGATGACCGTAGATGAGTTCAAACCTGATTCGATTCCATGTGGAGACTACTGCACCATTACTCCATTAAATTACGATGACTGTAAGGTAATTTTTGTGAGGAAACATGGCGTAGAGTATTACATGGATGAAGAAGAAGTATCCCAAATTTTAAAATTAAATAATTTAATTATACTACGTATAGCTATGTTGGAAAATTTAAATTTTTGTCAATATTATTATAATGTTTTGGATTTCTGTAAAACTATCACCTCTGAAAGTCCTTTACAAATTTTATATGCATTTTGTTCCATAACCCCAAACGATATGTTAAACAACGCTCTCAGAGAATATGTATACTTTTATAAACTTAAAGTTATCAATGATTTAAATAAATAGTTGTATATTATTGGTGTTTTCTTGAACATTGCATAGCCTTTTCGAATTTGGCTAAATACAATCCTGATGATCTTATTCATCGAATTTAAGGTTAGCCATATGTCAAAATAGCAAATAAAATAAACGAAATGCCGAAAACCCGGATATACGTCACAATAGATGACGCACACCAAAAAGGATATTATTTTAACTATAAGAACCATCCTAGTACAACAATAAAAAATTTATGCGATATAACAATACCAAGCTGTATGTTTCTGGCAACTGCTCCGTCGTTTCCAAACTTCCGACTATATGTTGGACACCAAAATTTTCTATGGAAATTTGATTTAAATGATATATGCGAATCCCCTCAAGTCCTGATGATCTTCATGATTATCTTCCTGCACAACTTAAGTCTTCATCTATATATCGCATATTTTTTCAAAATTCTGAGGGTTCCCTTTTGGTAATCGACAACACCACTAAAGACTTTCTTACATCATCTTTCCCAGATTTACGCATAACAAGAAATAATATTAATTTTAAATTCAAAGAAATCAATGCAGTTTATCAAGACCATCATGGTAGAAATTTCGTTTTTTACGATACCTATAATTATATCGAATTTACCATGTTTCCTTTCCTATTAAAGACGCGTGAACGAATTGCTGATCAATTTCCAGGCCTACCACTGGGTATAACAAGTGCCTTCAAGTTCATTGATGGATATATATATATTTCTTGAAAGGAGACACATATTATAAATTCAGGGAATATACAAAGAAGCTGAAAAATTTAATTGGAACCGGTTCGGAATACCGTGTTCCAAAGAAGGATTAAAAGAACAGCTAAAGAATTTACTTAGCAAAATCATATCTTTTTATGAATAAATCAATATGTTTTCTGATTTAATTGAATTCTTATTTCTCCCAATCTTATGACATGAGTCATAGCACTTTGTGGATAAATAGCGTCATTCAGTTTGATCTATAGATCAAGAATCATATGTGTATATGTTAAAAGAATAAATATTATGATTAATTCACATAGATTTTTCTTTGTACTCTCCGCTACACACTCTGCATATGTCGATATTAATGCTAATGACCCTACGGCACTATACGTCACATGTGACGTTTTGACGTTTGTTATTTGACATGTGACGTTTGTCGTCCGATGTTACATGTGACGTTTAACGCTACATTTGGCATGTAACGTTTAACATTCGACGTGTGACATAAATTAGACGGAAGACAAGTTTGAAATAAAATTATGAAAATTGACTTTATTTCTTCACCATAGTACACCTCAACAGATCAAAAAGTCCTTCAAATATGCTTCATGACAGAGCAGTGGTTCGCAACCTTTTTCAGTCAAAATCCTCAATAAATTTGTTTCATTGTTTAATAAGTATTAAAAAGACAAAATCCGGTTGAGAACCACTGACCATACGTCTTATCATGTTCAAATACCTGTTGTGGTTAAAACTACTTTGTAACTCAAGGTAGTGTGACAGATAAGCAATTTAATTCTAGAGTTTATTTTTAAAATATTATTGATAATGAAGCATTTTTATTAGTATGTGTCTTGCATTGAATGGGAGACGTAGTGTTAGTTGCATACTTAGAAGGGATTTTGTATGCATTGATGTAGAGGCCAAGAATAAAAAAAAGAAGAAGATTACATGGTTAGCTAGTAAGGTTAGAACATGACTTGATGACTCGTTCTGTTTGTATTACATGACGTATAAGTTTAAAAAGTTTGTTTCATCATTAAAGAAAAGCCAGATAATAAGACAGAGGGTTTTTATTATAATCATTTTCCTGACGTGTTACGGAGTATAACAGTTTTTCAGAAGTGGGATTAACCAGATATCATTGGATATTCAATCGGCGTGAAGCCACATGTCCATTGTTCAGTGCGAAACTGAGTTTGCATGGTGAATTGTTCAAACTACTGGTGAGAAGCCGTATAATTATTGAATAATCAGTGAGAAGCTGATTGGTAACGAGTCAAAATGTCCAATGCTAACAATGAGAGCAGAGAAATACAAGGTGCCGAAGGTAATAACGTTCTTACTTACATGATGGATGGACCACGATATTTTCAAAATATGCATGAAGTTCTACCCGTTTTCGATCCAGTTAGAAATGACATTGAAATAAATCAATGGATTTTAAAAATTGAGGAATTTGGTGAACTCTATGACTGGGATGAAGTAGCAATGAAACACTTTGCCCTTTCTAAGTTAGCAGGAGTAGCAAAGACATGGCGTGATAGTCTACCGTGCGAAAACCGTTTATGGCAAGAATGGAAGGAATTATTAACTGATACATTCGCTGTCAAGCGTAGTTTAGTAGACCTAAGAATGGAAGCCCAGAATTATAAATGGAAACCTAACCAAGACATAGTTGAATATTATTTCGAAAAAATTGCACGTTGTACCAAGTGCAATATGCCACCAGAAGAGCAGATTGAATGGATTGTCCATGGATTGAACGATACTAGGTTCAGGGACTTTTTGGGACCATTAAGCAGATATAAAAAGGTAAACGAACTTCTGCCAGACCTCAAAGCAGGGGCAACTCATACAGTGTGACCCATTTTTAATGGAAACACCCCCCTAAAATTTGAAGTTGTAAACAGATTTTAATAATTTTTTTTTGAAATGTCAAGTACTAAAAGGTCTACCTTGGGACAAAATTTGAAATGTTTATTCCAATTTTCAGGGCATACTACGATATTTTTTCTTAGTCGAAAATCGAGATTTCTTATTAGCGATTTTTTTATTGAAAAAATCACTACGCCACTGGATTCAGAGTACCTCTAAACAGGTGTGACCAAAATTTCATGAAAAAATATTTATTAATAACAAAGTTATAACAACTCAAAAATTCGAAAACTCACACAGCTAACAGTCACAAAAAACACCCTATGTCAACAGATATAGCCATTAGAATATTTTTTATGATTTCAACAATAAAGTGCCTTCCCAAAAAATCAACGTCTGGTGTGGGATATTGAACGAACGTAATATTGGTCCTTTCTTCTTTAAGGAAAACATAATGCGCAGAGGTTTCTAGAATTTTTAGACACATAGTTTTGGGATGCTATTCACGAGCTTCCAATCAATGAACGATCAAATTTAATTGTCCAGTTAGATGGATGTTCAGTTCATTTTGCCAGAGCTGTGAGGCAATGGCTTAACGAACATTTTCCAAACCGATGGATAGGCCGTGGTAGACCGTTCATAGAGTGGCCACCCAGATCTCCAGACCTCAAGTTTTGGGCTTTTTTCTCTGGGGACTTCTCACACAAAAGGT
Organism: Galerucella pusilla; assembly: GCA_910591695.1. Classification (NCBI taxonomy): domain Eukaryota; kingdom Metazoa; phylum Arthropoda; class Insecta; order Coleoptera; family Chrysomelidae; genus Galerucella; species Galerucella pusilla. Next base: position 16,802 of record CAJUYI010001685.1, read on the forward strand.
TTACAAAAACCGCTCAAGAGATAGAAATGAAATTTGTGCAAGAATTCGACAGGTATGTGCAGATATTACCCCACAAGAACTAAGGAACGTAATCAGAAACATTCGTAAGCGCTACGACAAATGTATCGAAATACGTTGTGGATTAGTAGAGGCTTCTAGAATATGAGTTTGAATCAATTGATGCACTGAATCGAAACATTTCAATAATTAGTTTTCATAGTTACGTTAATTAAAATTTTTTCCTTCATTATTAGTTGAATTGTGTGAATGTAATTCCATTATTTTCATTAAAAAAATTTACGCTAAGTATCTGTTTTTTTTTTCATCTGGCGGCACTTGTTGAAATCATAAAAAAATATTCTCATGGCTAGATCTGTTGATATAGGGTGTTTTTTGTGACTGTTAGCTGTGTGAGTTTTCGAATTTTTGAGTTGTCATAACTTTGTTATTAATGAATATTTTTCCATGAAATTTTGGTCACACCTGTTTAGAGGTACTCTGAATCCAGTGGCGTAGTGATTTTTTCAATTAAAAAATCGCTAATAAGAAATCTCGATTTTCGACTAAGAAAAAATATCGTAGTATGCCGTGAAAATTGGAATAAACATTTCAAATTTTGTCCCAAGGTAGACCTTTTAGTACTTGACATTTCAAAAAAAAATTATTAAAATCTGTTTACAACTTCAAATTTTAGGGGGGTGTTTCCATTAAAAGTGGGTCACACTGTATAAGAAGATCGGTGAGTACAAAACATGTAAATTATTCGCAAAATGATAAAACAGTTGGTGTAACATCAAGAAAGCCAAAACAAGTAACTTGTTTTAAGTGCAGTCTTATTGGACACTATGCTAGAGACTGTCCAAGAAAGAAAAATAATACAGCTGTTAATTCTAACAATAATACAAATGTAATTAGTGACAATCGAGTAGATTCTAGTAATTCAGTATTAGTAATAAATAACCAAAGTTCACACTCAAAGTATTTTAAAGATGCATTAATAAATAATCCTTTGATAAGATGTTATATAGATTTAGGTAGTAGTTGTGTAACTATAAGAGAGGATGTTTTGAGTCAGTTAGGACTTTCTTTCTATGAAAATGATGTACAACCATTAATTGGTTATGGTAATGGGTTAGTGAAACCATTGGGACTTCTTACCGCAACAATAAGTATTGAAGGAGTCAATGTAAAATGTAAAGTTCATGTAGTCCCAAAGGAGTCACAACATGTACCTTTAATAGTAGGGCATCCTTTTACAGAACAACCTAATGTACAGATAACAAGTAGAAGTGATGAATTAAAAATTGAAAATATTAATAACTTGCCTTGTAATGTAAATCAAAAAATTGTTTTGAAAGTTGAGCAAGATATAAAAATACCTGATGATTATTTAGGTCATATTTCAATTAAAACTGATCTCCCTAATCATGAACTCTGCATTGAGGGTAGTATTCGTGAAGATCATGCTATTCCTCATTGTGTCATAAGAACTAATGATAACGGTAATTCAATAGTACCAGTTCTAAATATTTCCGGAAAAGAACTACAATTCAAACAAGACAGTAAATTAATTAGGGCAGAAACATGTGAAGAAGTTAAAATTGATGAAAGTCAGATTGGTTTAAAAAAAGAAGTCAATAAAGAGAAAATAGAGATGGATGAAATTAAAACTGAGTTAGAAGGTAATGAGGCAATTGAACTTTTAAATCTTCTTAATGAATATAAAGATGTAGTGGCTAAAAATATGAAACAATTAGGTGTTACAGATAAAATTTCTATGAAAATTGAATTGATGTCAGATAAACCAATTTATTATAAACCATACAGATTATCTTTTCATGAAAGAGGTCAGATTAAAGAAATAATTCAAGATTTAAAAGATGCTAATATAGTTGAAGATTCTGTTTCTGAATATGCTAGTCCATGTTTATTAGTAAAAAAGAAAACAGGTGACGTTCGTTTATGTATAGATTATAGAGCTTTAAATAAATTGACAGTTAAAGATCACTATCCGTTACCACGTATAGAAGATCAATTAGATCATTTACACAATAAAAAGTATTTTACAAATTTAGATTTGAAAAGTGGATATTACCAAGTACCCATGCATAAAGATTCAATAGATAAAACAAGTTTTATTACTCCTGATGGTTTATATCAATTTAAAAGATTACCTTTTGGTTTGTGTAATGCGCCAGCTCTTTTTCAAAGGCTAATGAACTTAATTTTAGGTAAACTTAAACATTCTAATACATTATGTTATTTAGATGATACTATTATAGCTTCTGAAACGGTAGAAGAGGGTTTAACTTATTTAAAGGAAGTTTTAGAAATTCTTAGGGATGCAAACTTAACTTTGAGACTAGACAAGTGTAACTTTTTTATGACTAAGATTGATTATTTAGGTTTCGAAATTAGTCAGGGAGGTATAGCTGTAGTAGTATCACTCAAAATTGTATTCATACTACCTATATATTGTATTTGTACTATGTATCGATAATATATTCTAGTTAGTTGGCGATTTTATGTAATGACGTAATGTGTCATATATATGTTAATTTGATGATCTTATAATTTGTAATTCATTAGAAGTAAATCTCTTTCTTTTCACTAATCAAGTGTTTTATTACTACCACCACAAGCTTCCACCACAGGTTATGGGCCCAGAACCTTCGAGTGTGGTAGTAATCTGAAGTTTTTTGCCGTTTCGGTTTGTGTGTCATAGTGAAAAGAAAATGGAGACGATCATTAACAAACTGAATAATTCAAATTGGAATATTTGGAGATTCCAAGTCAAAGTTGTGTTGTTATCGAAGGGGCTATTTGAAATTACCTGCGGAAATGAATCTATTCCTGTTGATGACGTAGAAAAAATTTCGAAGTGGAAAATGAAAGATGCTCGTGCACAAGAAGTACTAGTTCTAAGAATGGAAGATGAAACCATTTCTTATGTAATGCAGTGTGAAACCGCAAAACAAATGTGGGAAAAATTAGAAAGCATTTTCGAGCGCAAATCTGAAGTTAGTACACATCTTTTAAACGAACAATTTTATAATCTTAAGTATCAAAATGAAACAGTGAATAGTTTTATATCAAAAGTCACAAATTTACAAGCAAAACTCAAGCAGTTAGGAGAAGATATTCCAGAAAAAATGGTTCTAACTAAAATCATAATGGCACTTCCTGATAAATTCAGGCACTTTCGTTCAGCATGGGATAGTGTCAGTTCGGAGAACCAATCTCTAAACAATTTAACAGCCAGACTTTTGATTGAGGAAGAAAGGTTGAGAAAGGAAGAAGAAGAATCTGTGGCATTAGTAGCATTTCGATCACCTGGGGCAAGTTATATATCAAGACAACAAGGTCAAGAAGTCAATAGAAATAGGAAAAAATGTTTTGTTTGCGGAAAAGAAGGCCATTTGAAGAATCAATGCCGATATATTGAGTGCAATTACTGCAAAAGAAAAGGACATTTACTCAAAGACTGTTTTGTGAGGAAGAATAAAAAAGAAAGGGAAGAAAGGGATACAAATTCAAGAAATAGAGCCAGTCATAGTGCAAATAGAAATGATAATTTTGCACTTGTTGTTACGAGTGATATTCAGTTCCAAGTAAATATGGAATGGTTTATGGACAGTGGGGCTTCACAGCATATGTGTAAAGAAAAAGATATGTTTTGCAGCTTTGAGAAGTTGGAAGTACCTAAATGGGTGAAAATTGGTAATGGTACAGCTTTACAAGCGGAAGGACAGGGTAATATTTGTATTTTAGCATATAATGGTAAATCCTTTCATTGTGTTACATTGAATGATGTTCTCTTTGTACCACAACTTGAAGTTAATTTATTTTCACAAGGAAAGGCTTTAGATAAGGGCCTATCATTGGTTTCAGATGCTACAAAGGCTCAGTTTGTGAACAAAGACAACATTATTGTAGCAGTGGCAACTCGTACAGATAAACTTTTCAAAATGATCTTTAAGGGGGCTAGTTTTTCTGAGCACACATGTCAACGTGTCAAATGTAGTAATTTTGAAAAGGAAAATTGTTATTTTGTGTCAGGTGAGAAGGATATTAAATGGTGGCATAAAGCTTTATGTCATCAGAATTTCAGATATGTAAGTAATATTTTAAAACGTAATAACATTGAAGTAAAGCAAACAAATCAAATCTGCAATTCTTGTGTACAAGCAAAACAATGTAGGGAACCTTTTAAAGTGAATGAAAGTAGGGCAAATGAACCTGGGGGAGTAATACATGTAGATGTATGTGGTCCTATGGAGGAATCTTCTTTGAATAACTCCCGATATATTTTTTTGTTGAAAGATGACTTTAGCAATTATAAGTTTGTTTATTTCATTAAAAATAAATCCGATGTATATGAAAAATTGAAGGAGTTCTTAACTTATTTTGAAAATCAAACGGGAAAAAGGGTTAAAGTCATAAGGAGTGATAATGGTACCGAATTTGAAAATTCCTCTGTGGAAAAACTATTGAAACATAATGGCATAAAGCATGAACGTACAGTGCCATACACTCCACAACAAAATGGGAGAGCTGAAAGGGAATTTCGCACAATAATAGAGGCAGTAAGAGCTATGATTTCGGAAAATAAATTACCAAAAAGATTTTGGGCGGAGGCAGCAAATACTGCTGTGTTCTTATTAAATAGAACTGGTACAAGTCCAGTTGAAGGTAGAACTCCTTATGAGCAACTATTTAATAAAACATTTGACATGAAGGTGGTGAAAGGAATATTTGGAAGCAAAGTTTGGGCCTTTATACCTAAAGAAAAAAGAAGAAAGCTGGATATGAAAAGTAAACAGGGTATTTTCATTGGATATTCTGAAAATGTAAAAGGATACAGAGTATATTACGAAAAAGAAAATAAAGTGACTATAGAACGAGAGATAAGTTTTATGATTGAAGAAACTTTAGAAGAAAAGCTTATTTGTTTGGACCTGGATAGGACAGAAATTATGTCAGAGAGCAGTGAAGAAGATAACGTAATGAACTCATTGGAAGCATTACCTGATGAACCATATTTGGAAGAACAAAATTCAGATAATGACGAACAAATGGAAACTGTACCGAATCAAGTATCTACAAGAAGGCGAAATGAAAAATTACGACCATCTGAAGTATTAAAAATGCCACATTATCTGTACAATGATTATGATTTGAGCTATTTCAGTCTAGATGTTGAGGAACCCAAGACTTATGAGGAGGCAATGGAGAGTGAATACTCAAGTAGTTGGAAGGAAGCAATTGATGAAGAATTAAGTGCCTTATTGGAGAACAAAACTTGGGACTTAGTAAAAAAGCCAGTTAAATGTGAAATAATAGATAGCAAATGGGTTTTTAAAATAAAAAGAGATAAGGAGGGTAAAATAGATAAGTTTAAATGTAGATTAGTGGCAAGGGGATTTAAGCAAAGTATTTTTGAAAATGTGTATAGTCCTGTAGTGAGACTAACTACTATAAGGTCAGTTCTGGCGGTGTGTGTTCAGAAGGGCTGGCCTATATATCAAATGGATGTTTGTAATGCTTTCTTGCATGGAGAAATAAAGGAAAAAGTGTTTATGTATTTGCCACAAGGTTGTGAAACAAATGGTAAAGTATGTAAATTAAACAAGGCGATTTATGGACTTAAAAAGGCACCACTGTACTGGTACCAAAAATTTGATAACTTTATGTCAAGTGAGGGTTTTATTAAGAATAGATGTGATAATTGCTTATATATGAAAATGACTAAGGATATAATTATATATGTAGTTATTTTTGTTGATGATATTTTGATTAGTGGTTCTTGTAATAAGGAAATTGAAAATTTGAAGTTAAACTTAAATATGTGTTTTAAAATGAAAGATTTAGGTTTATTGAGCTATTTTTTGGGCATTTTAGTAGAACAGGATATGAAAAATAATACTATTGTGTTAAGTCAAAAACAATATTTGGAGAATGTTCTTTCAAAATTTGGTATGTCTAATTGTAAGCACATAAGTACACCAATGGATAGTAACTTTGATTATGATCATTTGAAAAGTGTTAGATCTGAGAGTATTGAGATTGAAACTAAATGTAGACAAATTATTGGCTGTATCATGTATGCAATGTTGGGAACAAGACCAGACTTATGTTCGAGTATTAGTTTATTATCAAGGTATCAAAATTATGCAAGTGACAAATTGTTAACTTCGCTAAAAAGGGTATTAAGATATATCAAAGGAACCCTTGAACTTAAGTTGGTCTTTAAAAAAAGGAGTAATGACATTATTTCGGGGTATGCAGATGCAGATTGGGGTGGCGACACTACTGATCGTAAATCAACAAGTGGTTTCTGCTTATTTGTGTTTGGCAATATTGTGTCATGGAGCTCTAAAAAGCAAAGTACTGTCGCCATGTCAACCATTGAAGCGGAAATTATTTCTTTAAGCTATTGTATTAGCGAAGCTTGTTGGATGAGAAATTTATTGCTAGAGTTAACATAAGTTGAAGAATTCAAAGTTGTTGTTTATGAGGATAATCAGTCTGCAATTCGTTCTTGTAGCTCTTATGAACAATTGAAAAGAATTAAACATCTAGATATCAAGTATCATTTTGTCAAAGAAAAGATTAGGGAAAAGATTATACAATTGATGTATGTTCCAAGCGGGGAACAAATAGCAGACATACTAACTAAGCCTTTGAATAAAGCAGTTTTTGAAAAACTAAGAAACTTTATGTTACAGTATCAATATTTGTTTTTTGTTTCACGAGTTGAAAAAATTTTGATTGAGTGAGGGTGTAGTAGTATCACTCAAAATTGTATTCATACTACCTATATATTGTATTTGTACTATGTATCGATAATATATTCTAGTTAGTTGGCGATTTTATGTAATGACGTAATGTGTCATATATATGTTAATTTGATGATCTTATAATTTGTAATTCATTAGAAGTAAATCTCTTTCTTTTCACTAATCAAGTGTTTTATTACTACCACCACAAGCTTCCACCACAATAGCTCCAGGGAAAGTTAAAACTAATTGTATTACAAACTTTCCACAACCTAAAGATTTAAAATCAGTGAGAAGTTTTATTGGCTTAGCTAGTTATTTTAGACGTTTTGTTAAGGGGTTTTCTTCAATTGTAAAACCTTTGACTGATTTGTTAAAGAAAGGTGAAAAGTTTTATTGGGGGGATGACCATAAAAAGGCGTTTTCTGTAATAAAGAAACTATTAAGCGAACAACCAATTTTGTGCGTCTATAATCCATCTGCAAGAACAGAGTTGCATACTGATGCATCTCAGTCGGGTTTGAGCGGTATTTTACTGCAAGAACAGTCCGATAAAAGGCTACATCCAATTAGTTACTATAGTCGGAAAACTACTCGCGAAGAGGCACTTTATCATTCGTACGAACTAGAAGCTTTAGCAATTGTAAACTCGGGGGAGCGATTTAGAGTTTACCTTATAGGTATTCATTTTATTATCCGAACTGATTGCAATAGTCTAAAAATGTTACAAAATAAAAGAGACATGAATCCACGTATTGGTAGGTGGTTTGTGCGATTATCAGAGTTTAACTACACAATTGAGTACCACTCATCTAAGCTTAATGCTGTAGCTGATTCTTTAAGTAGAAATCCAGTGGAAGATAGTCGAGATACTGAAATTGAAGGTCTTCCCATTTTACATATTAATATTTCAACTGATTGGATTGCGGCTATGCAAAGGGCTTCACCCGAAATTTTGACAGTGTGTAAAAATTTGGAAAATGCAGACCAAGAAACTCATAAAAAATTTACTTTATGTAATGGACGAGTATACAGATTGAAAAATAATAAATTGAGACTATATGTACCAAATGAGTTACAAATTGATATAATAGGTGAAACACATCGAAATATCAATCATTTAGGTATCGATAAAACATTTGCAAAACTTAAAGAAACTTACTATTTCCCGAATATGCGTGAATCGGTATCTAAGTATGTAAATCGGTGTATAAGCTGTATCTATCATAAAATGCCAAACACTAAACGTGGATATTTACATCCATTAGAAAAAGGGAATACTTGCTTTCACACAGTGCATTTGGATCATTTAGGACCATTTGTACGCACATCTAACGAAAATAAATATATTTTAGGACTAATAGATGGGTTTTCAAAGTATACGGTATTAAAGGCAGTACCTGATACTACTGCAGATCAGAGTGTCAATTTTATGCTAGAATTCATTTCTAATTATGGTAAACCTTTCAGAATTATAACGGATCAAGGATCTGCTTTTACAGCAGACTGTTTTGAAAATTTTTGTAAGAATCATTACATTAATCATGTAAAAATAGCTGCAGGAACGCCGAGGGGAAATGGACAAATCGAACGGTTAAACAAAACAATTCTTTCCTGCTTATCAACGAGTATTGATTGTGAATCTGAGGAAGGGAAATATTGCTGGGACGATAAAATATTTGATATACAGTGGAGCTTAAATACCACTGTACATAAAGTTACAAAATGTACTCCTTTTGAGATAATATTTAAACATAGTGCCATAGGTTTACGAGATAATCCTTTGACAATTGAGATTAACGATTTAAATACAAATTTTTCAGATACAAGTCAATTAGTAGATCATGAAACTGTTGCTAAACGTTTAGAACAAAATCGTACAAAACAGTCAGAAGTTTATAACAAAAATAAAAACCCTATAAAAAAGTACGCTGTAGGGGACTTGGTGATGGTGAAAAATCAAATACCATCTTTAGGTGAAAGTAGGAAGTTGGAACCCAAGTATAGAGGGCCGTATGAAATAACTCGGGTTTTAGATCACGATAGATATATTGTAGAGGACATAATTGGGGAACAGCAGAGTGGAAAATTATACAAGGGAATTTTGTCCGCAGAAAGATTAAAATTAATTCCCAAAATGACCTAAGTAATTATTGATGTGTTTTATTTTGATGTATTTAGCTATATATTTGTTTTGTAAATCCTTTTTATGTTTATTTTTTAATGTGACGAGGACGTCAATGTCATCAGGATAGCCGAACTGAAGCATTTTTATTAGTATGTGTCTCGCATTGAATGTGAGACGTAGTGTTAGTTGCATACTTAGAAGGGATTTTGTATGCATTGATGTAGAGGCCAAGAATAAAAAAAAGAAGAAGATTACATGGTTAGCTAGTAAGGTTAGAACATGACTTGATGACTCGTTCTGTTTGTATTACAT
>CAJUYI010001685.1:26030-38924 GCA_910591695.1 Galerucella pusilla
TTGTTTCATCATTAAAGAAAAGCCAGATAATAAGACAGAGGGTTTTTATTATAATCATTTTCCTGACGTGTTACGGAGTATAACAATAATAAGAAATAATTTTTGTTAATAAAATCTTTAGATGATTTAAAAAGGTCTCTATTGGGGGGATGGAATATCATTGTTCCAATTAAAGGGTACAACTGTGTTTTTAAACTCATTTGTAGAAGGTAGTGTTTTTAAAAAGTGTGACCGTCAATGGAATGCGCCTGTAACATCTGTTGGTATCCCTGAGAAAATATCTTTTATTTGATAATAGAGTTTTGGTTATAATTATCAATATTATAAAATACATTTTCCCATTATTGCTTTGTGTTTATTCGAGAATTTTTGGGTTCGAATAAATCCTTTTGCAAACTAGGAAAATCTGTTACATAATATTTACGGACATTGCAATCAAATTACCAAAAGATCATCAGCTGGTTGTATGGGAAGTTTTTCAATTTTCCATAATGTTCATTAATAAATGATAATTTTAAAATTGACCATAAACACTCCGGATAAGTTCTTAACGGGTTGAGGTCTTTGACGAAGTGTCTTTGTAGTGGTAGGTTTGACAGAATTATGTTTGGTTATTGGCCCATAAAGAGCCAGCCAATTTTGGAGCCTCGTTGAATTGATACATTATTGCTGTGTCACTGTGCACCTAGTCCAATTTAATACATAAGTAGACTAGTTCGATGAACTTGATCCATCCAAACTTTTCATCACCATCAAATATGAAGTTCAATTTGACGTGATAACGCGACATTTGACGTGACAACGTGACGTTTGTCGTGATAACGTGACGTTTGACGTAACAACGTGACATTTGACGTGATAGCGTGACAATTGACGTGACAACATGACATTTGTCGTGACAACGTGACGTTTGACGTGACAACGTAACGTTTGACGTGACAACGTGACGTTTGACGTGACAACGCGACATTTTGACGTGACATCCAACAGTAGTGATATGTAGCAGAAGCAGCTCCATTTGGTTGGAGTTTATTTGGTATATCGTATCCTGAAGAGGGTCTACTGAAGCATTTAAAAACAATGCTGTCCAGTATAGACCATAACAAAGTAGAGACTATCCCATTAAAAATATATAATTAATGTATAATAACCTTGGGCGGGCTTGTTTCCTCTACTTCACGCAACGCATTCCATTTCTACAGGGTGGTTATACTAAAAATGGGGATTCACCAGTGAGTGTTAAATAACTCAGAAAGACATCATCATCAACCATTTTTTTTTATTTAACATATACTGTATTACCGAAGATTTATTAAAAATATATTTTAGAGTGATTAGTTTTTATTGGAAAAACACCTTGTATATACCCTAACAAGGATAGTAGAATTTTATATTTTATCACATAACGTTTCACATTTTTTCACTCTGATAATTGGCATGTGACGTTTTGACCTTTTTCGAAAGGCTGAATATAGAACCTTCTATATTTTCGCAAATTATTTTTATAAAGTTTTCACTTAATGTATCCATATCTAAAACAATCCTATATGTCACCTGTCTTTGTATGATACACACTATGTTTTGTCCCATACTTTTTGCTGCACCCTGTATATGTTAAAAAAATGTTGGGTTTTTTTTTTCAACGATATGTCATAGCGGTAGTGAACATGTCTTTCCAACGTCACTTGAGATAATTTTGCAACACTCTGTGTATGATAAAAGAGTAGGTATCATAAGAATTTGTGTTGCTATAATATATTCAGTTAAAGTTCAATAAAATTCTCGAATAGCACTTTGAGTCTTCACATGAATGTAGGAAAAAGAAATAAAAAATGAATTTTATAATATATATATTTATGATAAACAATAACTATAAAACTTACACATTTTAAAAGTCTAAATCACAAAATTTGATTGAACCGACAAAAGATTAATATATATTTATGATAAACAATAACTATAAAACTTACACATCTTAAAGAACTACCTGGAATTATTATATTATCAAACCGAGGCTTCATCCGGTTCTACTATTCGATACATTTTAATGTAACGTTCGTAGGAATTTCAGAAAAACAATTTAATTATTTGCAAAAGTTTATTTTAAAAATATTATTGATAAAAAGAAATTATTTTTGTTAATAAAGTCTTGAGATGATTTAAAAGGTCTCCATTAGGATATGGAATATCAAATATGTTCCAATTAAAGGGTCCGGCTGCAACAAGTTTTTTGGTAAACTCATTATATTTGTAGTATGTGGTGTTTTTGAAAAAGTACATGTGTCCGTCAATGTACTGGAATGCTCCCGTAACATCTGTGGGTAGTCCAGGGAAAATATCTTTTATTTGTCCTCTATTCTGGATAGTTTTCAAGTTCTTGTCAAATTCAATATAATTACTGTTATTATAAAATACATATATTTTCCCATGATTGCTTTGAAACATTGTGTTTATTTGAGAATTTTTAGGTATAATTAAATTATTTTCCTCAAGTATTTGTAGAGCGGGAAAATCTGCTACATAGTATTTACGGTCATTGACTGCTATTAAATTATTTGAAGAACTTTGAAAAATTTGAATTACGGGGCCCACTTCTTCAGGTAAATAATCATCGAGTATTTCTGGTTGCGAGGGAATAAGTTTCGAGTTCAAATCAATTTTCCATAGGGAATTTCCATTAATAATATATAAATGGTAATTTTCAAATTCACCAGCCATGGCAATGAACATATACTCCGGTGTTATATCGCATAAATTTTTATCCGGTTCATTTGGTTGATGTCTATGATCAAGTGTCTTTGTAGTCGGTGGTGGACGAGATGTGGGTTTGAAAGGATTATTTACATATGTATTGATTGGTCCATAAAGAGCTTCAAGGGCCATTTTATCATCCTCATCCAATTTAGGAGCAATGTTGAATTGATACCATGGATACATTATTGCTGACTCAATATCACTGTGAGCAATTCCTAGGATATGTCCAATTTCATGAATTAATACCATAAGTAGACTAGTCTGATCTTCTGAAGTTGATCCATCCAAACTTAAATCCCACTTCTCATCAGCATCAATATGAAGCTCTACACAACTGTTGCCTCTTGGGAAATAAGCATGTGCCAACACCTTTCCGGGACCATCAAATGTACTGGAGCACTCATCTCTACCTTGGCAATCTGCTCGAAAATAGTGCTTTCCCCGTACAACTGTAATAGTTATATCGGGAGCATAAGGTCGTGTTTTGTGTATTAATTCAAATTTAAACTTTGAACTGTTACTCCACACTTCAAAAGCCTTTTTGGTTACTTCAAGATATTCTGGATTTGCCCGAGTTGCCTGAGGGAAATACCATTTCAAATCAAATTTTGACCATTTTGATTTAACTCTAAAAGAATGATCATCGTCGGAAGCTGCTTCACTTACATTACATCTTGGTCTATTTAGAAGTTGAATTGTTTTTTCATCTAATTATCCCGTTGCAGGGATATTATATCTTTCTTGAAAACTCAACAAATAATCTCCAAGTTTAGTCAAATCATTTTCATTTGTGTACCCGAAACGTTGTAAATACTTCATAGCGTACTGTTGGTCGATAACACATAGCGCTGGGCAGAGCGCTGTCGCTAATATAATTATTAACATGATCTTCACCCTTCTGTTATCTTTAAAAAACTAATCCCCAAACACATTATCAACAACATATATATGTTTTTTTAAAAAACCTCCCAAAGACTCAACACGTTACCTTTGACGTAGCACGTTTTGACGTGACACATAACGTTTGACGTGACATGTGACGTTTGACATGTGACGGTTGACGTGTCATGTGACGTGAAATGTGACGTTTGACGTGCCATGTGACGTTTGATGTGACATGTGACGTCTGACATGTGACGTTTGACGTGACATGTGAATTTGGACTTGGTACGTGACGTTCAACGTTGTATGTGACGTTTGACATGGCAAGTGACGTAGTTGACGTGACCAGTAACGTTTGACCAATTTGAAATTTTATTATATAAATATATTTATTGTATAAGTATTCCCCTCTACGTTTAGCAGTTTTCTACTTTTGGAGCTATTCTCATGCACCGTTTAGGGCTAGGATGGTTTTCAAAAGATGCAATACTTATGTACATAAGTGTCGTCTAGATGTACGCTGTACTCTGGGTAGTTTTAAGATTCAAAGCGGAGAAATATTTTACGAGCTAGAGTGTGGAATCTCATATTGATCGGTTCGTTCCACAAATCAATAATATAAAGTTTGTTTTCACGCAGGTGTTTTGGAGATATGGGTTCATTGATCACGAAAAGACATTTGGTTAAATGAATTAGACCCGAATAGCGTTAGATACATATAATACAAATACACTGAAATTTTCGCACTCTAATCTTGAATTCCGCAGCATCGACGTTTCATGTGACGTTTGAGTTGACACCATTTTTCTTTGTACTCTTCGCTACACTCTGTATATTTATGCTGATACCACTACTAGACGTTAAGACCTTTCGAACGAGATGCTGAAATCAACCTACCATTCAAAGATACTTTCGATCCACCCTGTATATGATTCACGTATATATTAGACGTTAATACCTTTCAGATGTCGTTTGCTAAAGTCGACCTACCATTCAAAGATATCGATCCACCCTGTATATGATTCACGTATATATTAGACGTTAATACCTTTCAGATGTCGTTTGCTGAAGTCGACCTACCAGCCAAAGATACTCCACCCTGTTTATGATTCAAGTATATACTAGACGTTAATGCCTTTCGAACGAGATGTTGTTTGCTAAAGTTGAATTACCAGCCACATGCATTCAAAGAAACTTTCAATCCACCCTGTATATATAATGAGTGATTCACTTATATACTAGACGTTAGGGCCTGAAAGCAAGTTATTGTATGCCGCAGACTACATTTACGTTCGAGGACAACAGAAAGCAGAGTTTCTGCAAAAGAAATGCCACGGTATTTTTCCACATATTATTGACGTTTGCAAATTTGATGGTACGCCGTGTGAAACAGGAAACTTTGTCCACGATCCAAACCCCTGCCACGCCACTGGAGTATATTCGTGTACCGAAAGAAATATACAACGCCTCCGCCACTGGTTTTCAAATACTGTATTACCATTATAAATAAAGTTTTTTTGAAAAAACATGGGTTTTATAGAAACACTCTGTATATTCATCAACTTTTATATTACATGAAGATTGGAATTTTCGTTTTACAATTTTTAAAATAATTTTTAAAATTAAAACAAATACAGCCACTAATATTACACATGACATGGCGAAAACGTTATTAATTTCATTTTTTATATCCCCTTCTGTTCTGTTGAACATGGTGTAGGTTGAATACATCTTAACGGATAAGTAGTTTGCGGTAGGGGCTTGGAACTCTTCAGGCAACCAGTGAAGACTTCTCCACGTCACTTTCTTATCAGATAAACTAAGCCAGTTGATTTATAACCTCACTTTTATCTTCGTAAAAAGCAATGTCTAATTTATCAATATTCTTAATGAACTCCTCAAAACGATGACTCTTCTGAAGACATATTACAAAAGAACACTCTGGTGGCACGATGTTATTTTATAAATTTTTTCGCGCCGCCTTATCATCCACACGGATCTTTCTCGACTACGTCACATTTTACAGTAAGAAGCGTACGGTGCGCGCGCTGTTCACATTGCAGCGATACCTTTCTTCGCTAATAATATGCATGAGAGCTTATGGCAGCATGTGTTGAATGCCTTGCTATAGACGCGAAGGTTGTGGGATCGAATCTCACTGAAGTTTTTTTCAGATTTTTAAATATACAACAGGACTAAAAATGGCTGCCTTAAATTAAAACGCGCGCGCCGCCACTCTCAGCGCCACCAAGCGGAGATTTTTGAAGTAGTGGCCTAGAACCCGTGTTGCTCTATCTACTGAGATACAGTCTACCGACGTAATTTTCCACAATCCGATGCTGCAAAAAGTTTCTCGGCCAAACTTGCTCCTAAATTTTTAGGCCCTTTCGTTATATTTAGGAAAGTGTCACCGTGGTCCTACCAACTTAAAGATTTAGAAGGTAATTTTCGTGGACAGTGGCATGTAAAGGATTTGAAGCCATCTAAGAAAGAACTTGAGTGGGAATAGGTAACTTGAATATAGTTTAATAGATTTTGAATATTTTTTTTTGGGTTCTTTTATTTTTTTTTCCTCTCTTATATTTTTTGTTTGTTCTGTCGGATAACAGTAAATATTCAACACTGATTGAAATTTTCTCTTTTGTATGAAAATTTCAAGGAGGTTGAGGTGGAATTTGTAACAGTCTAAAAGCCTGTTACAACAATAGTAACAAATTTCTATAATTCTCATTTTACGGCAGTATTGCCCCTTGCAGAATATTTGGTAAACTAGTAAATAGTACCAAATAATTTCTGTAATTATAAAGTATATAGGTAAATCAATAATAGATAGGTGCCTCTGAGCAACTCATTCTTAATCAAATTTTGAATGCGTGCGACTTTTGTTCGATACATGTTGGTTTTGTGGCAGAGAGTCTATATTTAGCTACCAAGTTGTTAAGTGTTGGTAGGTGTAATTGAAAATTTTCAATTTATTGCGACATCTTAGTCAGCCTTTGTTGGGATTATTATTTGAAAATTTGTTTTGATTATTGTGGGTTTTGTTGGATGTCTGTGGATTTTTGTATCCAAGATTTTAATCGACCCAAATAGTTTCTCGTGGAGAGGATTAGTTTTTTTTTCATCAAACTTATCTGATGGTAGCTGTCTACTTTTCCTTTGACGAACTTTAGAACTATTAGATATCCATTTTCCTAGCTCCATTCCACCACCTCTCAAAATATTAGATATACTCATGCATAATCTTACAGCATTCTCCACTGAGCTAGCACCTGTGATTAGGTCGTCTACATAAAAATCCGTTAATATGATATTAGATGCCTCTGAATCAAACTCTGCACTATCCAATCCTCACTGCTTCAAACACCTTATTGCCAAATAAGGTGCAGACTTGGTTCCGTAAGTTACCGTATTTAAAGAGTACACCTTAAGTTCTTCAGTCGGATCTGATCTCCAAAATATTTGTTGGAACGGCCTTTGCATGGGGTTAATCCAGATCATCCTATACATTTTAGCGACATCCCCACAAACTACAATTTGATGCTGTCTAAACTCAATAGGATAGATGTTAGATCTTCTTGCAATTTTGGCCCACCAAATTGAATATCATTCAATGAAATACCAGTATCAGTTGGTTCTGACCCATTAAAAACCACCCTTAGTTTTGTAGTACTGCTACTCTCCTTGAGTACCCCGTGATGACATGAGAAATACGACCCTGTTTAAGATGGGTTTGAAACCAACGACATATGACCCATTTTAAGATACTCCTCCATAAAATCTTTATACAAACTTGCTAAATTACTATTACATTTTATTCTTCTTTCCAATGCAAAAAATCTCTTCATCGCCTGCTCACGAGAATCACCCAATTTCTCTACAAAATCCTTAAACGGTATATTCACTATAAATTTACCGTCAGCCGCTCGTGATGTGGATTCCAAAAACATTTTTTCACACTCCATATCCTCTAAAGAAAAATGCTCCTTTGTACTTATTTCTTCCAATTCCCAGAACTTTTCCATTTGATTTTGAAGATCAACCAAACCAACATGGAGCTTTTTAACCTTAACTCCTGACCACACGGAGCCCGTTACCAACCAACCTAATCTAGTTTTGTGTAAGATGGACTGACCTAAACCTAACTGAATTTGTCCAACACACATTAATCGGTTGAGAACCATTATCTAAGAGAGCATGGTTGAGCACGCCCATGAGCATCCAACACTAGAACCAAAGTAGTTGATAAAAGAACTTCTCCTTCCATTTCTTTTCCATTGTCTGAAAACACAGATTTGACTTGCATCGCGTTGTCAGCCGCATCCTACCCTGGATACTCGTTCGGAGCAAATTCACCTTGATCATCTTGACCACGACCAGATGGACTATCAGACCTGTTCTCTATATGGTGATGACACATTCCTCCTCTTTTTTCATAATACATTAAGGCGTGATGATGCTTTCCACATTTTGTACATCCTGCTTTATCACAATCTTTCCCTATATGGTTAACCTTTTTCAAACAATTCAAGCATAAACCCAATCTTCTTGCCTGTTCATACCTAGAATAAGTTTTTAATTTTAAAAATTTGTTACAGTTAATAATATTGTTATTACCATTACATACCGGACAAGTAGTACCTGATTGTATTGATACAAAACTTTTATGTGTTCGAGTAAAGTTGTCTTTCTCTTCACCATCAATTTTCTTTTTTCTTTCAATATTCTTTGAACTGTCTCTTTTACCCAAAAATTCTTTGAATTGTTCTAAACTTGCTAATTCCCCTTTTATATATTCTTCCCACTTAACGGAAGAATTTTGATCCAACTTTTTAGTCATTAAATGATAAAAGGATCCCACGTTTCTACAGATAAACCCAATTTAGCTAAATGATATAACATTTCAATTATTATATCTGACATATTTAATAAATCTGTAGCGGATTCTTTTGTTAGTCTAGGGAAATTTAATAAGTTATCCAAATGATATTCTACCAACATTGGAACATCATCATATTGGTCACATAAAAGCTTCCATACTATTTCATAATTTTCGGCAGTCATTTTCCTCGATTGTACTACTTTAAAAGCATCTCCCAGTACAGATTTTTTCAAAAAATGGAATTTTTCAACTTTATTAATAGCGTCATTATCATGAATTAATGATTCAAACATATCTTTAAATTCAATCCATTGTTCTAATTTTCCATTAAACGTAGGTAATGGTATGCCGTGCTTCGGAGGGTTGGATGAGGGAGGCTGGAAGTGATTCACCCCTAATCTCTCATACAAGTCTCCGTAGAGGGGTTGTCCTACCCGACACGGCGCGTCCCAATGGCTGATAGGGTGTCTCCAGAGGGAGTTGGTGGTCAGGGGACTCGTGCTCTTCGAGTTGTAAGGGCCTCCATGACCGACAACCCTCGGGATAAGCAATAATAAAACGGACAGGAGAGGAGAGATCCTGGAGGAAGTATTGACATCCAACGGATTGGCGGTGCTGAATGATGGACCTTTGTGAGGGGTGACGGGGGAAAGAGTGAGTAGTTGGAGGGTGCTGGAGGATGAGGAAAGCTTGAGTTTACATAGGTATGTGGAGACGAATATAAGAGGAGGGAGAAAGGAATTGATGGAAGAGTGGGGATGGAAGTGGACGAAGGCCGAGGCAGAAAGAGTGAGGAAGAAATTAAGGGAGGAGATAGGTAGGGGACTTGGGCATGATGTAGAGAAACTGTATGATGTGATACAGGGGTGCAGGAGAGAAGGGAAAAGGAGTAATAGGCGCAAGTGGAGAGCTAATTACTGGTGAAACGAGGAAAAAGAGAGTCTGTGGCGGGAGTGTAAGAAGGAACGAAGACGAATGTTGAGGGGGAAAGTAGGGATGGAGAGAAGAGTGGGATATGAGGAGAAGAAGGAACTGGAGCGCAGTGGAGAGTGAAAAAAGAAGGAAGTGGGAAGAGTTACTGGGGGAGTTGGAAAACAACCCATGGGGAAGGCGTATGAGATAGCGGTGAGAAGAATGGGTGGAAACAGGAACGTGGTACTAGAGGAAGATTGGAAGAAAGAGATTATAGAGAAATTGTTTACAGGGATGGAAGGAGGTGGGAGGGCAGAATTCGGGAAGCCCAGAATACTAGGGAGATAGGGAAAATGAGAGGGATAAGGTCGGTAGAGAAGTGGGAAATAGAGGAGGGGGGAGAAATATTAAGGTAAGGAAAGCCCCAGGGATAGATGGCATGAGAGGTGATATGGTGGAGAGGCTGTTGGATGACAATGGGGAATACTTTTTTGGATTGTTTAACAGGATATTGAGGGAGGAAGAGTTTCCGGAAAGGTTGAAGGTGGCCAGGGTGATCCTTGTGAAGAAGACGGGTAGGGATGGAAAACGGGCGGGATACTACAGGCCCATTAGCCTGCTGTGTGGATTGGGTAAATTGATGGAGGGGATAATAAAGGTTAGGATTGAGGAGGAAGTTGATAGGAATGTGGGTTTTAGGGAAAACCAACATGGGTTTGTAGAAGGGAAGTCATGCTTCTCAGCGCTGGGCAGGGTGGTGAACTTGGTGCAAAGGGCTAGGCAGGGTAATGGTGGGAATAAGAAATTGGCCCTGCTTGTGTTTTTCGACGTGGGAAACGCGTTCAACAGTGTCAGTAAACGGGCGGTGTTGAGCGCGTTGACAAAGCTTGGAGTAGGGGAGGGGCTAGTTAATCTAGTAGAGGACTACCTGACGGGGCGTGTAATAGTAAACACTAGAGGGAGAAGGTATGGGACGGAGGTTGGAGTGCCCCAGGGCTCGGTTCTGGGACCGACGCTTTGGAAGTGTGTGTTTGATGAAGTTTGTGGGATAGCATTTGAAGAGGGATGTGAGATTACGGTGTATGCGGACTATGTCTGTCTGGTATGTACGGCAAAGGGAGAGGTGGATATAGAAAGAAAGGCGGAGAGGATGTGTAGGAAGATTGTGGAGAAGATAGAGCGGTGTGGACTGAAAGTGGCTGAGGATAAGACTGTGGGGCTACTGGTGAAGGTGAAGGTGGAGCAAGGCAAGGGAGGTGGGGGTGATGGTGAAGGGAAAGAAAATTCGGATGGAGGAAGCGGTGAAATATCTGGGAGTGTGGTTGGATAGCCAATTATCCTTCAAAACCCATATGTTGAAAGCTGCACAAAAGGCAAAAGTAAGGGCAGCGTAACTGGGAAGATTGATGGGTAATGTGAAAGGTCCGGGAGAATGGAAGAGGAGGATAATTGGTAGGACGGTAGAGCAGAGTATGCTCTATGGCGCTGAAGTGTGGGGTGAAAAGGGGTGAGTGCGAGGGTTAGAACACTCCTGCGGGTGCAGAAAGGAATACTTTTGAGGGTGGTGCAGGCGTACAGGACAGTGGGGACAGTGGGTGGACTGGCAGCAGCAGTGCTGTCACGGTCCTATCCATTGGATCTGATGGCTAGAGCCAGACAGAAACGCTGGAGGGGTGCGAGCAGAGAGGAAGTACAGGAATGGATGGATGAGGAAATGGAGAAAAGGTGGGATGAGTATGAGGGCGCGCTAAAAGGAGCGATTGGGAGCAGGAGAAATTGGGTGGACCGGAAATTTGGGGAGGTGAACTACTTCTTGACGCAGGTGCTCCCAGGGCATGGGTCGAGAGTGGGTTACCTCCACAAGATTGGGAAAGAGAAACTGGAGTGTGCGAGAGATGTGAAGTGGAGGATGATGTGGGACATGTGTTTAGATGCTGGAAGAATGAGGAAGTTTTGAAGAAGTTAGAGAATAAACTGGGAAAATATGGTGGAGATTATGTTGAGGGGAGAGGAGGAATGGATGGAGATAAGTGGCGTAGTAGAGAGCATGATAAGGGAAAGAGAAGGACTCGCTATGGAATGAGAGAGGTGGGAGTGGAAGAAGGAGGAAGATGAGGGAGTGTGTGAGGGACCGCCGCCCGTCTTGAAGTATGCTAGGGGAGTGATTCCAAGGCGGGAGTAATGGCGAGTTTGAGGTGGGTTTGGGGTTGATGTAGGGGTCTCGGGTCTAGCATACTTCCAGAGATGATAAAAAAATTTTTTTCACGGAAATGTATTGGTAGATGATAATTTTAGAATTTACCAAAATCAGCCATCCCCACCCCTTCCCTAGGGGGGTATGGGGGGGTCGACACCGTGAAAAATTCGTAAAAATGAATTTTTAAATATGGAATCAAATTCTACGTATTTTTTCACGTACAACCCTGAAATTTCATTTCAACAACTTTTTTTTTAACAAAGTTATGCGGGAAAAATGTTTAAAAAAAATCGATTATTTCATAAATATAAAAATCTTTATTCCGTCTTTACGAATGAAAATAAAAATTTGGTATTTGGCATATGTATATTTGATGGAATAAAATTTGCGATAAAATAAATTATATGCAGATATCATACCATAGGGGTAGAGGGTGGGGGTGAGTTTGGGAAATATTAGGGTGGGGGTAATTTTAAGTGTGTCATAAAATTCTACACCCTATGTTAAGTATGTATGCCAATTTTCATATTTTTTTCTCCATTATTACCAAAGATATATATTAAAACGTGTTTAGAATTTGCGGACTTGTAATTTTTTTGGAAAAAATTGAAAACCTCTTGATTTCGAAACACGGGTTTGAACCATTTAGAGTCATATTTTGGGAATGAAAAAAATACTGCGAGTTAAGATTAATGGTGAGTATTGGAACCAAAAAAAATTATATGCAAATATCATACCATAGGGGTAGAGGGTGGGGGTGAGTTTGGGAAATATTAGGGTTGGGGTAATTTTGAGTGTGTCATAAAATTCTACACCCTATGTTAAGTATGTAAGCCAATTTTCATATTTTTTTCTCCATTATTGCCAAAGATATTTATATTAGGGTTGGGTTACTCAGGGATAAGTTTCCATTGATTTTTTCATTTGTGGGCTTATTTCCACACCACCTGATATATCAATTTTCCAAGTATTACTTAATTTATCCAAAATAAATAAAATTGCAAAATTTTAAAAATGTGTCTGTCATCTTCAAAGACTTTTTTTCATTGCTTGTCCGTATGCGTGTTCTAGCTTTTGCTATTCATTTTGGGCTAAGTTTATTTGCTTTTCTGGAAAATTGGTATAAAGAGGTAAAGCCGCGGCGCGTTTTTTTTAATGTGGTATCCCCCGCAGTATTTTTTTTATTTTCATAATATGACTCTAAATGGTTCAAACCCGTATTTCGAAATCAAGAGGTTTTCAATTTTTTCCAAAAAAATTACAAGTC
>CAJUYI010001686.1:0-47103 GCA_910591695.1 Galerucella pusilla
CGGAAAAGTGACTCTTTCCGCACGCTTTTTAGTGCGGAAAAGATTCATTTTCCGCACGTTAGTAGAAAAAAGTAATCAAAGAGAACAGTGGTACAAAGTTTTTGAACTTACTGATGTATATGGAATAACAGTCCTGTTTAATGAACAAATATTTCAGTATATTTTGTAATGATAATATAGATAGATAGATAGTTTTTATTGTGCATAAGATACATCTTTTCACAAGGGTTCGGTACATAAATTAGGTTAGTATATAATATATTTTGTGATTATCTATTCTCCACATGCAAAAGCTCTTAACTTCAATATACCAATGATAATATTGGCTAGAGCAAAGAATACACATACTCAGCTTAGGTTGTGTATTCTTTGGCTAGAGTAGAGAGCTCGGGGTACTAGACCATCAATACCATCCACACCATAAAAAAATCTGTTTTGTCTGAGAGAACTATAAATTGGGCATTTGAATAGAGTGCTCTAACGATTCTAGTGTATGCATATTACAAACGGAACATATTTCACTACAATCAATTGAATAGAAATTACCTTTAAAAGAAAATTTCAGCATCTTTTTGTTGGAAGTTCTGATTTTTGCGATAATTCTCGTTATATACATAGAAGCAGGAATCCACAAATAATTCTTTCTGGTTTCATCAATCATCAACCGAGAGTATATTAAAGAATAACTGGAGGAAACCTTCCTAGATATATCAATTCCGAGGAGTTTTCTTTCAAAATTTCCCAAAATGTAATGATAATATATGTGCATGTTCATAAAAAAAATTAAATATATGTTATTCTCTTATTTATTTAAAGTATGTGTCTTGAAACTGTTTATTAATTATAATTATTTCATTACAAAAAGTTGAATATGATCTTATCTTGAGAAAAATTGTAAAATTCCTACGAAATTTAAATATCCCGCCTGTAATAATTAGTTCCATCACCACTTCCTGGAGCGCTGCGATCAACGCAATGCCAACTCAACTAACTCTCATTGAATATTGTTTTTCTGTGGCGTGGACTAACCTCACATAACAAGTATACAACAAAACAAAGTTTTTAATTCTTCCATTCTATTATATATCTACTTAATTTTCTATTTAGATTGTTCTCCATTCGTATCAGCGTATAGGAAGTTCGAAAAATGAATATGGATGAAGAATATGACGATCGACCGTGGGAAGGTGATCGACTTGAAGATGTAAGTATATTATATTTTTATGGCTATTACCATTAATTACTAAAAATATAGTGTATTAATGGTGCCAACTCACTCAAGGGATACTCCATTCCTTTATAGTCAGCTAGGGTATAGGTAATTGAGCTCAAAATTTTATATATTATATTTATTTCGTAGTCAGATGCTGGAGATGAACCAGAAAACCCTGATCAGGTTTTGGCAGAATGTGCAGAAAAATTTTCTACATCAGATTATATTATGGAACCAGGAATATTTTCACAGCTAAAACGATATTTCCAGTCAGGTGGAAACCCACTACAAGTCATAGAAGAATTATCTCAAAATTATACTGCAGTAGCTCAAATGGCGAACTTAATTGCTGAATGGCTAATAATAGGAGGTAAGTCAATAATTTTCAAAACATGCTTTGGGACATTACAAGCAATACCAGAAGCTATTTATGAGATTTATAATATTGCAGTACGTTGGTTGTGAAGGATTTACATCCAGAACTTAGATGGGTTTTGGATTAAGTAAGTAAACAACAATTGAATCATTTTTTTACTAAATGCGAAACTTGTGTAAGTCCTTGAAATAATCTGTAATTTTTCATGCTTTTTTGAACCTTCCCAGAGCCAACCCTGTTGCCATCTAATTACAGACAACAAGGTATTTATTCTAAAAACTGGCCAGAATTCACAGTAAATACTATAAAATTTGGTTTTATCAATGAAGGACCAGTCCTCCCAGTTTTTTGTTTATCTAATTTTAATATTTGATTTAATACTTCATTTGATTTCCAATTTAATCATATTTTGGTATTTTACTGTTGTATTTGTCTAATTGTGATGTTTTTGGGATAAAAATTTCTCTAATGTATTTAAGGACTAGTTTATTTATATTATTTTGTTTTAGGAGTGAAAGTGACCGATGTTCAGGCTATGGTTGAAAACCATTTGAAAGAAATGATTTTAAGGACTTTTGATCCTAAAAAAGCTGATACTATTTTTACAGAAGAGGGAGAAACGCCCGCTTGGTTAACCCAACTAATCGAGCATCCAACTTGGAGATCTTTAATTTATAGATTAGCTGAAGAGTACCCAGATTGCTTAATGTTGAATTTTACAATTAAAGTAGGTGATCAATAGGATTTGATTAGGATATATTTAACACAAATTTCTGAACTTTTTCAGCTGATTTCTGATGCAGGCTTTCAGGGAGAAATAACCAGTATTTCAACAGCTGCTCAACAGCTAGAAGTATTTTCTAGGGTACTAAAGACGTCAATAATTAGTTTTCTCTCAAACCCCGAAGAATGGCAAAATACTAGCAAAGAATGTGCAGTATGTGTATAAATAAATTTTAGTAGTGATATTTAAAACAAAAGAAATATTTTTCCTTTTAGAAAATGGTATGTCACGGTCAACATACTTACGTTTATAGCCAAGTTATTATTCATATATTAGCTCGTGAATCAAAAGGGGGTAGTAGTATGAAGAGATTGTCCCAAGAAATTACTAAATGTGCTCAAAAAAAGTAAGTTCATTTCTGTTTTGACCTCGTTATATCTCTAATATACCTAATTTTGTTTTTAGTGGAAATGATGTAACACCTATAACGATGGCATTGAACGGAGCTTCTGCTTACCCCACTGCTTGTCAAGCACTTACTGCGATGCTTTCTAGGAATACATTGAATCCAGCCGATATCACAGTTCTTTACAGAAACTTTACTGGTCCAGATCCACCTCCTATAGATCTTATCAGAACACCACAATTCTTAGGTAAGTTTATGTTTACTTTACATTGAGAATCCTGTTTACAATAATTGTTACAATTTTAGAATTGCTAGTAGACTCGTTATTTAAACCCGGTGTTAAATTGAATCCAGATCACAAACCAAAATATATCCATTTATTGGCTTATGCATCCAGTGTATCGGAAGTGCAACAGAAGAAAGGCCAAAAAAGAATATCGAACAAAGATGAATTGCAATCTACTATTCGAGCGATTGAAACAGTTCATAATATTTGCAACGGGAATAAAGGAAGCTCTGAACTTATCGCCGAACTCTCCATTATTTATCAATCTCTTAAGTAAGATTTCTAAAATGTTTAATAACAAAAATTACAACAATTTTTTTTAGGTTTCCAGTAGTATCTCTTGGAATAATTCGGTGGGTAGAATGTACTGTAACAGAACCGAGTTATTTTAAATTATGTACAGAACACACTCCGATTCATCTCGCGTTGCTAGACGAAGTTGTAACGTCACATCCTCTACTACACAATCAAGTACTTAATTTATTGGTTACGTTATTTGAATCGAAACAGGATGAATTGGAAATTTTAGTTCAAGTAAGTTACTAATGAAGTGTCTATTGTTGATGATCAAATTGAAAACGTTGTTAGTTATTTTTGAAAGTATAGATAATTAGAAGATCATTTCGCTTTCTTCGAGCTATACTAAATATGGAAGAAATTAAACAAAAGTGGGCTTGGAAAGATAGGGTACAAGCATACATTTTGCTATTGGCGGGAATTGACGCTTTATCGGGTCTACTAACATCTTGCATGCCTATTTTTTCAAAAAAATTTAACATAACTTTAAAAATCATAAAATTTGAAGAAAAAGTTTATCTTACATTTCACCAAAAAAAATATTCTTGATAAAAAGCTCTGCATGACTTGTAGATCCATAATCAAGTACATAATTTTTAAAACATTGGCTGGAATACAGGGAAAATCAAAATTATGATTTGGAGTGATAGTAAAATACGTTCAAACTGTATTGGATAGCAAAATATTCATTGAAATTGTTATTAAGTATCAAAAAATTATGCACACTTGTAGATTAGTGATTTTTCCAGATAAAAATTACAAGATTATTGTAATAAACATGTCAGCAATTGTTAGATTCATGCGCAGTACGAAACATCGTAAGATCCTGTTCATAATAAGCGCCTGATTTTGTTTTACTCATCCTTATTACGTTCTGGATAGAGTGCTTTGGAATATCTAATAAATGTCAACAAATGTCAAATGTTACATAAATGTGTGTGTTCGCAATAATTAGAAATTCCAGTAAAATTGAGAATTAAAGATAAAATTGAAATTGTTCTCATTGTTGGAGAAAATTATAAAACATGTAGGGAAGCAGCAGAAATCTTTAATAATAGACACCCTGATAAAACAATACATATCACAACTGTCAGATATGTAATAAATAAATTCAAGAGATAATTTTTATCATAATTTTTTGCTACTTAATAACAATTTCAATGAACATTTTGCTCTCCACTACAGTTTGAACGTATTTTACTCTCACTCCAAATCATAATTTTGATTTTCCCTGTATTCCAGCCAATGTTTTAAAAATTTTGTACTTGATTATGGATCTACAAGTCATGCAGAGCTTTTTATCAAGAATATTTTTTTTGTGAAATGTAAGATAAACTTTTTCTCCATTTGTATAAAACTTTTTGGGACACACTGTATATCGTTACCCTAATTCGCAAATATCGGAAGTCCAGTTTGATTTTTATTTTACAGGGGAGGATAAAAACGTCTTATTGGGTTGAATTATTAGTGGTTGATGATTCTATTTTGGTAAACTACGTAATTTAGGGTTAGAATCTGTTATTTTGAAACTGTTTTTAGAAAACAAACATTTTATTAGGATAGTATTAAACGAGATGGTGCCAAAAACCCAATTTTGGCAAAAATGGACTTACGATATTTGCGAATTAGGGTAACGATATATCTTTGTAATGACTAAACTCTTATGGAATATGAGAAAAAAAGTATATAAATTTTGATGTGGGGACATTTTCCATGAATATTTTTGATTAGATTTCCCATTTTTAGTTGGAAATGAGAAAAATGGTGCTGGACCGAATGGTTAATCTGTTATGTTCAGGTTGTGTGGTACCCGTTGTTAAATATATCAAACAATGTTGGCAGAAAGGAGATACCGATATTTCTTTGATTCGGTATTTTGTAACTGAGGTGAGTGTTGAAAATATTCATATCCTACAGTATAAATACTACAGAGTGGAGTCAATTCTTAGATAAAATAAATAGTTACAGTTTTCACTTATCTAGAACTGATTACATTTTGGTACTTCGTCTAGAGAATTCAGAATTTTTTGGTAGGGTGTTCAAAAGTTCTAATTGTCTTCTTTTTTCTAATTAAACAAGTGGTCCTAAGTAGTTTGTGGTGCCTTTTGGCCCAATATAATAATACATCGTGTCCACTTATGGAGTATCCTATAGAATAGATGAAAACTTTTTGAAATATCAATTTAGTGAAAAATGTCAAAAAGTCAGACTCCAGGTTTTCATAAAACTGACCATAAAATGAGACGGGTTTTGAAAAACTTGAATTTTATTTCATTTTATGGGGTTTCAGAACAATCAAAACTTTTTATCAAGAATAACATTTTTTACTAAATTAATATTTAAAATTTTTTCACCTATAGGATAGTCCATCCGTGGACATGCTGTATAATATAAATATTCAAAATATGAATTGAATTCCCCTGATCTTATTTCAACAAAACGTTCGAACGTTTCATTATTATATAAATATAAAAAAGAAGTTTATTGTCAAGTTCAAGCGTGGTGCAAGACAACAACAACTATATGTTTATCTGTTTTGATCGAACTTGACCAGTTATATAAATATACATTCAGTATCGATCAGAAAAAGAATTCGATACAGAATACGTGAATAGTCACCAACTAGTAATTAATTAACCATTACGTATAAGTATGCTATACGGTTAGGTACTTATGCATAGTATTAATTAGTATGTAGTGTAATGTATTTCATAAATAAATCAAACATGTCCCAGTGCTAGAAGTAGTTGTTTCTTTCCTCTTGAGATGATCCTCCAAGTGACCCTCAACACCACCTATTCAGAGGCCCTTCCACACTTATAATCTACGGAAGTATTCATCGACGACACATCCATTACAAGTTGATATAATTAACTCCTTGGCATACAATGACGTCTCAGATACGTCATTTTTATTCTGTGTCATTATCAACCCTGACGTCTCCAAAACGCAAGCAGTTCAAGCAGTTTTAATTTGTTTAATATGTTTGATATGGCTCTATAATTCAAGAAAGCTGAAATAATTGCTGGTGAATTTTCGATTGAAGATTGCAGAAGAAATGCTTTGTAATTTGTGTCTATCGGACTATAAGCCACGCGGAAGACCAACGAAAATGAGCTGTCCGACTCGGTTACAAGCCGAGCATTGGGCGCATTTTCCAGAACATATATATACATCCCACTTGTAAGGAGCAACATTCTGCAAAAAGAAGTCATGTATGTTCAGAAAAAAATATAAAAATTGAAACGACTTGGCAGTGCAAAACATTATTTTTAATTCCTCTACATTCACCAAAATGTTTTGAAAATTCTCATAGTTCACAACATTATTAACTTCTTTTCAATTCGTTTTTTATTGTTGTTTATTAATTTCGATCTTAAATATCAAAGTATGTTAACTTATGTGCAGTCAAGTAGCTATAGCTTTTACATGGGGAGGGTTTTGGTTTTTTTCATTTGATAGGTTTAGAAGGGGAAAGCTTTATTGAAGGCGCCGCCTGGCTACATCTAAAAGTATTTTTAAACATCGTTTTTCGTTTTGCCCCCTTCTGCTGAAATGGTTATAACATGTATATATATTTTTTAAAGGAGCCGTCCCTTCGCCGGCATCACCTCAGCCTCTTGAGCTTATTGTGGATTCTCCTAACATTCTGACTACAGCCTATTCAGCCAATCCGTTCCCTGTATTAGCTCATACAGGTTCTTTAATGGTTGGTTGTAGAAGTCTTCTGGAGTCATTTGGGGTCTTCCATTTAGTTTTTGCCTTCTGTGGTCCAGCGTCTTACAGTTGCATAATATGTGCAGAGCTGTTTCAGTGTCCTTTTTGCATCTTCTGCATTAGAGGTCTCCGTTATACAGCCCTATTTTGTTCAGGTGCTTCTTTGTGGGAAAGTCTCCCGTAAGAAGCCCCGTTATGGTGCGTAGTCTGTTCCTGCTCATTGAGAGCAGTTCTTTTGCTACTTTTTTTGATAGCTCTTTTATAAATTTCTTCCCATTTGTTTGCCTGGGCGTATTCTTCCAGAGTTTTTTGGATTGTTCTTTTACCCACCCTTTTAACCATGATCTAGTGGAGCATCTGGGGATGCCCACAGATGGTTCGGGTTCGTTCATCAATGTTGACGATCCTGCTCTTGCAAGTTCGTCAGCTTTTTCATTGCCAGCGATTCCTTTGTGACCCACTCCAGTGTTACACTGTTCCGAGTCGCCAGTCGCCAGCCCATAGCAGCCGAGATGTTACCTGTATATTAATTTGGGAGCACCTATTTTAAAAAGTGATAGATGATTGAAAATTGAAGCTTTTATTAAAACAGAAAAACAATCTCACAAAAGTAAATTTAACCTCTTCAGCTAAATTATTCACAATTGTTGAGGAATCTATTTCTATTGCCACATCCCGATGAATACTCATATTGCGGCAATATGCTATTAAAAAATTATTCTACCTTTATTGTATTTTCTATGGGGAGGGTTTGAACCCCCAAACCCCCCCTTATGTACGTCCCTGCTTATGTGCAATGAACGTTAAATTTTAAAACATGGTATTTTTGGACACAACAAATGTTATTTAATTGGTATGTCAAGGGGTTAATCTGTGAAATGGATTGAAAATGTTATATTTTGCAGGTATTGGAAACGATAGGGCCACCATATAGTTCAGAATTTGTTAATTTATTTATGCCTATGGTCGAAAATGATGAAATCACTGGTACTATGAGAGGAGACGGTGAAAATGATCCACTATCAGAGTTTATAGGTACGTACTGGTACTAATTCAAAATATGTCTCAATGCAACCCACCAAAATTTCAACTCAATATATTAAGAGTCAATGCGCGGCATGCGTTCTCGCCAAAAAAAGTGTATTTGAGAGTTATATCATATAATGTAAACTAGTTATGTAAGAGAATAACTTAGACACACAGATTATAACCTGCATATACAAATTTAGTATTAACATTGGATTGAAACACATTAACCCTAATTATTTTACTGTAAGCACTTCGAAAACCTATGTGCAGGTCACATTCTACATAAGAATTTGTGGACATTCGTTTAATAAAAAGTAATATTCGTCTGTTATTTTGTTCACACGGTCTGAAACGAAATCATTCATTTTTTGAATTTCCTACTCACTCCATATTTCAATTGTAGTTCATCGAGTATTTTACCAGATGTCATCTCTAAAGGTAATGTCACATGAGACTATAATATATTGAATTTGTTATTTTATTCTTTGAGTATACAACATTATACTTTTACAACATGTTTTCCATAAATCTCAAGAGTCAATAATTAATCATAAGTTCCAAATGGCTTTACGTAATTTTCAAAATAAAACTATTAACCAATGCGGTGTCCGTATCAAATTACTGCAAATGAATTGGGAATTAGCTTAAATTGACAGCAAATTATTTAAAGCAACGTTGCCAAACTCAAAATATTATCAGTAATTTGCCAAAAATCTACATTTTATTTTTAGATTCATCTGCTAAAAGTGGACTACCACCTAATTGAGTTCTAAAGAAATTAGGGTTGCCTTTAAAAATTATCTGTTCCATTTACGTATATCTACACTGATAAAAATGCAACCGGTACATTAAATTATGTTTAGAAGATTCATGGAATTGAATTGTTCAGAACCGTTTTCATTGGAATATCTTACTAAATATCTTCTGTACGTTCCTTCTGGCGTTACTTATTCTTTTTTCTCTTATTTTTTTTGGGAATCAAATCACAATAATGTGTTTATATTTTTTTATTTCGACGAATTTTTTCGTTGTGTCAGATAGGGACCAAAAGTTATTTAATTACCAATTTATCTTGACAACGGTAGCTGGAACGCTACCGAAACGTCGAAATAAAAAAATATGAAAACATTGCTGTGGTTTGATTCCCAAAAAAATAAGAGAAAAAAGAAAAATTACTGTTGTAGGTCTAGTTTCAGAATAGATGCCTACAACTTTCAAATGTGATAATGGAAAGGAAATGTAGGGAAAAGTGAAATTTTTTTAAAGAAAATTAATTTCTTCCACCTATGTCTACATTCCCAAGTTTGAATATAAATCAAACACTTAGGATTTTATACTGGTACTAATGGTTGTAGTTTATTTAAATAATATTACTAAATATATCATATACACAGAGCTACAGTTCAACGATTTTGAACTACAAAATTATATCTCCTCCAAATTATTTCGGACCTCTCGCTTTTAATCCTTTTGGAATATCCCTATATATAATTATATATAATAGAATTTTATAAACCGATTACGAGATTATTGAAGAAAATATCACTTCATTCGAGTTGAAGGTCATTGTGTAGGGCTATATTTAGACAGGGTAACTACCTACCTACCTACTTATTGTAAAAGTTTTGTTTTTGGTTACTCAATTCCGCAAACAATTGGCAACGGCGTATTGTAAAATATTTTCTTGCCGTCTAGATGCATATTGCCATCTATGTATATACATTAGAAGTCACAGTTTCATGTTATGAAATTTGAGGGCGGTGTGGCAGCCTTAAGGCAATTTCGGCAATGAATTAAATACTACATCTGACTAAGGGCCAGTTTCGTAATCATTGCTTAAATAGGCATTTAACTAAAGGGTCCTTTAGCTCAAAGGTTCTCTTAAAACTAGGGTCAGTTTCATAATAGTATGGGCGCGTCTTCATGATAAAATCCCCATTTAATTTAACGGATTTTTGACTGAATTTGTGTTTACTTTTTGGTTATTTGGTGGTTTGAATTGACTACAACACTTTCCGTATTTTCATTGTTTACATTTATAACGGTATTTTTGGTTATGAAACAAATCACTACTTGTACAAACGATCTTTTACGCTTAAAGGTTCCTTTAAAAGCATTATTAAACTGACCCAATTGCCGTACAAAAAGTCGCATTTTGTTAAACGCTTGGATTTTAATACCAGTCTGCCCTCTTCCAAATTTCTCTTTACAATAATTCTTTGCGGGTAAATGTGAGCGCATTGACTCTTAATCAATTTAAAAGTTACAAAAGTGGATGTGTAATATTTTTTACTTTCTATTTGAAGAATATTAATTCTTGTTAATTTCAATTTTTTTTTCAGTGTACTGTAAAGCAAATTATACAACACTTGTATAGAAGAAATATATTTGACGTATTTTAAAGTTTATTGTAAATAATATTTTGTACCTTATCGCCAAACTGGTATCTATAAGGATGAAAATAAGTACATATATGGAATTTAATTTTCGATAAGTAAATATTTACCACTAAAGACATTTAAATCTTTTCCATAATCGTGTCGCTTCATTTAATTCTGTGTCAGCTGTCAAATCATTGTATAGTTCTGTCAGTTGTCAAATATTGTATAGTTCTGTCAATTGCCAAAGCAATGTATAGTTCTGTCAATTGTCAAAGCATTGTATAGTTCTGTCAGTTGTCAAAGCATTGTGTAGTTCTGTCAATTGTCAAAGCATTGCTCCATGATCAACGCCATCTAGTGGTTTATTTCGAATTGTAGTTGGAAAAGTAAATACAGTATAATTGGTTAGGGATTTTGTTGAAAAAAATAAACAAATCACCTTCAACTTTTATTGCTCCATTTTATTAAAAACATGTTCAAATTCGTCATCAGTGGCAATGTTCTCGAACTAAACTGTCTACATCAATACATACGATACTTTTTTTACAAAAAAAGTTAAGGATTATTTCCACAACTTCACACCTTGATCATCTGTCAACTGTCAAAACGTTAAAATAAAACACAAGTCATCATTGTTAGTTGATATATCGATGTACGTTTCTCACTCACTAGTTACATTACTGGGATTATTTACAACGTAATTATTAACAGGTACTATTAAATTATCAACTAATTGGACGTTATGTTGACTATCAGTTGAATGCACGTCGTTCCTTTTCATTTCCTCGGATTCTCGAACGTCAACCAAGTGTTCTGTGTAATAATACGGCGTGTTGAGATAATCTATCATTCGTCTTGGCAAAGGAAGACTCTGTATCAAGTCCATCCTTACATTTTTATGAATTACAAACCTGCAAATCAAACATAAAACATATTATATGAGTGAAATGTAGATGGCGCCACCCTAATCACACTTTCTGGTTACCTATTCAATACTGTAACAATCACTTGATAGAGGAGTTCAGTCTAAGGTCAGTGTGGCCAACAAAAAGTGTTTTTTTCTGACAAGAATGACAGTTAAGGTCTACCATTCAAAACATGAGATTTTTGCATGTTTTTTGTCATTGCGAACATCTATATTGCTTTATTAAAATGATGAATACACCCCCGAAGCGTAAATCTTGGAATTTAGAATGACTTTTTAGCTGCATAATCAACATATCGGTGGCCAATAATTCTAGGAACTCTTAGGATGTCACCATTTCATTTCCGTTATCTGTCACTAGTTATGTCAGATGTCAGTGGAAAAAGTAATTATAAGAATAGAGATGCAACTAACTAGAAATGTTACAAAAATCTAATCGAAAATGGACATACACAATTAAACGAATATCAACAAAAATAAATATAACTGACATTTGACATAACTAGTGACAGAATAACAGAAATGAAATGGTGATTTGCCAAGTTCCTAGAATTATTGGCCACCGATATGTTGAGTATTCAGCTAAAAAGTCATTTTAAATTTGGCCACACTGACCTTGGACTGAACTCCTCTATTGGGGTTTAAAGAGTGTAAACTGTAGTGGAAGCATTCTGACTTACCTACAGAGATGTTGTAAACTTTGAACCTGCTTAAACCTAGAAACTGGATGTAATAATTGCACTCGGACTGGGCCAATAACAGGCCTACGATGAAGAAAAAATAAATATCTACCACTTCTTGAATGCTCGACGGCATTTTCTATAAATTCCACAATTGTCTGTGATTTGAACTTGGTACAGCTACCAAAACTGAAATTACCTGAAAGATAAATAATCATTAATAGTGTTTGATACGGTTTATAAACAAAACATCCTAGTTGTCTTCCCAACTATCTTTTATAATACATATCCTGAGATTGAAAAATACATTTTTTGATTATTACATTCAACATGTGGTCACTTTACAAGTTTACAGTGTCTGTTGCTAGACTGCGCATGACAACTATTACAGATATCTTCGTAACTATGACTACAGGCTATGCAACCATGCATACATTAATAGTAGATCAGGGCCAAAGATTACAGAATAAAAATATAAGATGTATCACTCGTTCGAATTGCGTAAAGCACCGATGCCGCTGGTGACTTGGATGGTACAGTACGTCGCTACGTCCTTACTTGCATTTAATTGGGCATATTATACAGGACGTCGCCCGTCGAGCGCTGTTATTTTAGAACGGTGTTTATTGGTTGTTCGTGTTTTATATTTATGTTGTATAGAATTTTTAAATTTATTAATTAATTGTTGAAATGAGCAAAAAGTAATATTAATATTTTTCTCTTTAATAGCAAAGCTTAAACACTAAATATTTTGTAATATTTGCTAATACAAAATTACGGATTTATTTTTATAATAAAGATATTATATAAACAAGAAAACACAAAAAATCAATTCCTTGCTAACCAAAGGGGAATTTGTCAGTTCCTTTTTTTTTCATCCATGTAATCAATTTCCTTTCAAATATTATGCAAGACACTATACCAGAGTCCGTATATATTTTCCTCTCAAATGTATATTGAAAGATTTGAAAGACAATAGATTAAATTTAACACATGAACCAAACTCCAAACTTAGTATTTTACATTTATAAAAATTTTTGATAAAGGTATCCTGCAGCTGCTTCTCTTTTTACTGTTTTAACCTTGTCAATCCAAAAAATACGCGTTATTTAAAGATCAAAGTTTAAAACTCAGTGGCCCTATTATTCTGGTGGCTAATGAGTATATTCAATTGCATTTGTGATTATTCTGGTGGCTAATGAGTATATTCAATTGAATTTGTGATAAATATCTGCTAGATTATCAATAAGTATCACAAAATTACCAAGATGCTGGATAAAAACTGTGAATTGATTCATTTTAAAAATTCAAGTTTATTTTTTACTTACCTCTTCAAATTCATATCCTGAACATTTTTCGAAATTATTAACATTTAAAAATAAACCTTTGTGATAAAGAATCCTATTAATTTAAATATATATTTCTCTAATTACCCCTGTATAGCTTAAAATAAAATAAGCTTTTCGAACTTATCTGGTATCTACCGGTCTCGTTATTGACAACAAAAGCGAGTCGTAAACATAATTTATGAGAGCGGCGTCCGTTTGGGACAACAACTTGAAACTTGAATCAAACCGCCCTAGAGTGAACATCTTATATTTTTATTCTGTAATCTTTGTCAGGGCCTATTATGTTTATATCATACAAATAGTAAATATATGCGAAATATTCTACTGCCACTGGTATATTTTCATTGAAGGTTGTACTTACCCTGATCGTGTTCTATTCGTACATGTCTAACACAGTTATTTAGCTTAAAAGTTAAGGAAAATATATAATGGTCATCGCTACTATCACGTACAATAAAAGAGCCGTCTGGTTCGTTCGATAGAATTTTTTCAGCAGCTTCGCTTGAAATTGGGCCCCAGTACCAGCCAAACTACAACAAAAATAATCTTTAAGATAAGTACGACAAGGAAAATATGAGAAAATCAGCTTGAAAGAGAGAGAAAGAATAATTGTGCGCGCGCATCTAGGGTGTACTTGATTGTCCTTTACAGAGAGAATGAGAATTCACTAATTGGTAGTATTCAGTATCCATTCGTCTGATATTGTCCTCGGGAAATATTTCCTGTGTTGTCTGAACCTTGTAACAATGGTACCCGTTCCGTTTTAAAATATTCTGTACAGTTCTCTTATCCAAGCTTCCAAAGTGATCAACGTTTAAAAGAACTACGAATAGCAGTTTAAACGTGAATTCTCTCCTTAAAGGACAATGTTGCCGGATGAAAGTGTTGTTCTACCTATTGTGCATAACTTCGAAAAAAAGTCAACAAAAATATCATTTGTACAAATCTGCGCCACTGGAAACAGCGGTTAAAATAGGGGGGCAATGAACATTCGGCCAACTCCTGGATCTAAGTACACGCCTCGATGCGCGCGCATAATTATTCTCTCTCTCTTCCTCAAGCTGTTTGTTTTTAAGGAATGGAATTAGTAGATACCAAGTAATAGTACTTTACTTACGTCTTTGACTCGTTGAATACTCGTAGCAAAATCTAACATTTGTTCGGCATCTATATTTTTTACGTCTTCCTTATTTGGCAAAGGAGGTAAAGCTCTACTACTTATATTACCGTGTGTATCATCTAACACGCTATCCTTGCTGGTGTATATCTTACTATTTTCATCTTCTTTGACTTGTTCTGTGGCAAGAAATCTTTTAAATCGAAACATATTACATAACATCTGCTTTAACGAAAATACCTGCAAAAATAAATATCAAGATGGTCTCCTATTTTTATTTTTTTGGTACAGTTTATTGATTACCTAACCACCTTTTATAAGAAACCTACCTTAGTTAGCGTCTTTTTTGTTTTGTCATCTTTCTTCGTCGGCGAAATATTTATGCTATCACAAGAGTCTTTAACTTTTTTGTTTTTTATATTAATAAATAGTGTATTTTTCTTAGATCTACTTGGAGGAACAGTAACAGGATTTCTATCTTTATCTTTGACTAGATTATTATTTACAGGATACCTATTCTTATTTGTTATTAAAACAGATTTTATTTTTGGTGGTTTTTCGTTACAGTCTAAGGAATCCGAAGAGCTGGAATATAGCGTTTGTAGATAGTGGCGAATTTCTTGCAAAGTAACGTGTATTGGTTCGCCTTCTGTGGGAGCTGAAGTACCAGCTAAACTATGGCGTTTGGTGCCATTTTCAAAGCACAACGTCTAAAAAACATAAACAGATTTTTATTATTTGGAAATTAGTTTCAAAACATCAAATAGAACCGTTGGATTCGTTCTTTATTTAGCCAAATAAAAAAATTCAATTCAACATAGTGAGGTGATATTTCTTTGGTGAAAAAATTAAAAATTACCTTGTGAATATCCAGAGTTTTATTCTTCTCAACTTGTGTGCGATATTTCAATCCAAAATCTCTATATCCCCAAGAGATATTCCTTCGTTTCCTTTTCTGTTGTTGGTTCTTTTTTGCTTTTATTGGACGTTTAACCATGTCAACAGGTACCGCATATATGTCACTGTCGAATGGAACATTGTACAAATCACTGATTTGATTTGAAGACAAAGTGTCATGTGAAACAGCTTGAGTAATGAATGTAGAATCGTCTACTTTTTGAGTGGTGGGTATTGATAAAGAATTATGTGAACTTGATAATCGAGATGACCCCAGAGAATTTCTAGAACTGAGAAATTATAATAATGTAAACAATGTCTGTATCAAAACTACTACTTTATAAGTTTCAACACTATCAAATACTTACCCAGCTCTAGAAGTGGCCCTACCAATATGATAAGGGCTAAAAGTTACAAATTCAGAAGGAAAGCAAGATCTGCTTAGTAAATTTTGTTTTTGTATATTTGTCAAAACGTTCAATTTTCTTGGTTCAACCAATTCGTGATCATGAATTGCTATTTTAATTATTTGTTGTGAAAGGTTTTCACAAAAAAAATCTATGACAGGATAATTTAGATCGTCTTGAAATTCTAGAGGTGGTTTTATTGGGGAACAATGTTTTTCATTAAAATATGTCCAATGCAGACCTTTCTTTAATGTATTAAAATTTTCTCCGCACATTATATCTGACATTCCACCTAAGGAATCATCTTGGGACAACGACTTTTCTTCACAGTCACTGTCCTGTAAAACAGCAGAATTGATGTATTAACTATACATTGATCAATAAATTATGAAAAAGTCTTACGTTTATATCAGTATATTTATATTTGTTAACTTCCCAAGTTATTAGATATTGAATACAGTAAATATACCATTAACTTCAGCTGATTTTAACATTTTAAATGTCAATGTTAATTATGTAAAAGGCAAGAGTAGGGCAGAGCAAATAGATTTAGTACCCACAAATTTTGCTAAAGACTCCAATTGACATTACAAATTTGTCAGTTGCACAACCTTTATGAATCAAATATGCAAAATGGGCAAGATAATGAGGTCAGCTATTTTAAATTAAAAAAACTGCTAAAATGTCCTTAAATTAAATTTGATTATTATTATTTAATATTATTCATTTATTTTAATATGAAAAGAAGAAAGTTGATAGTGTTTGCTGGGCCAATTAATGTTATTAAACATTATAATTACATTAAATGAACATAGTTATATAACGAATTCAAGTATTTCAACACTTGTAATAATAATATATGCTACCTAGTGATGTAGTCACAAATTTGATAAAAAAGATCTTCAATGGAATAGTTTTGTCACAGAAATATAATATAATCAATGGTTGCAATGGAAATATGAATTTAAAATTTGTGTTGTGGATTTTTTGACCTATTCTAGTATTGTTTGGGTGTAAAATAGTTTCTAGTGGGCATTTTAATCTTGACATTGTAATAGGTATCTTGTTGCTTTACCTACCCTATTTAATCTTTATTCATTTTAAAAATAACTGTTGAAAAGTACTTTTTTTATCTCTATTGATAGTTTAAATATACATTGAAATGTCATCTGAATTACGTTTTATATTGAAGTTTGAACATTTTAAAAATATCCATTAGGTAAGATTTTCTACATGCTAATGTTCACAATATAAAGACAATTCAATGTATATTGGGTAAGATTGAAATTAAAAACTGATAACTTTGGGTACCTCATAATTAAATAGTTTCCTTCCATTTTTACTCTCTTCAGTGACGCTGGAAGCAGATTCGTTAGTTAATAAAAGACCACTATCATCGCTTAATATGAATGCTTCTGACCAAGTTGAACTGGATGGAGATGATTCCATTACTCTTATGTGTTTATTTTGCAAATTAGTTCGTTACTAACTTGTATCCATCGTCTCCTCTAGTTGTATGTTCGCTAACAGTATTATTTTGAAATGGTATGTATGGAAGATGCTTTAAAATACCTCTATTTTTTAAACAAATGATTAATGCCGTATTTTTTTCAATGCAAATTCATCCCTCACTTAACAACACAACCCTAAACTTCTTTAATGACAGTGACAGACGTCAAGTTTGTCAAACTAAAACACTAGCAGATTTTAAGCGACCGACCATCAAATTGTGGTTAGTAAAATGTATTGGAAGGGGGAGCTGACGTTGACCTCACTGAAGATTAATTTTCGGTTAATCGTTGTGAATATTTTGTATTTCTGTGAATCACAGCTTCATCGACTATATTATTTCTGATTTGATAAATAAAACTAAAATATATTATTTCTGATTTGATAAATAAAACTAAAATACTACTTTCAAATAGTTGATATTTTAGTTATTTCCACGACAAAATGGCGAGGATAAGGTATTCTTAAAGCAAACGAAATTTTAAAATGTTTATTTGTATAAATAAATGTATAAAAAATAGAACACAATATGCAATCAAATAAAATATCCGTGCAATTGGTGGTATGTGTTTGTAAAAATATGTACCTCTATAAAAAAATTAGCAATTAAAAGCCATATTTTACTCTTAAAACGCGTTAATTTAAAGAAAGGTTATCGTATATTTATTAAGCAATATTTAGATTAATTCATGTTTGTATTAACGGACTTTATTTTTCAGTGAATCTTAATATTTCTTTCGATTTACCCATTTTCAGTATCTTCTGGTACTGAATTATGTTTATTATGAACATCTTGCATCCACTGACGCTCCCCTTGTTTCATCTTTATCACCCCTTACAATAAAAATTGCACAACCCTAAATATTATTTAAATGGTTTCATATTTTTATAAATATATTATTCATTTCATTTATAGTTGTAACCAATCCTCTCTAAATTAACTATTATTTTTTTTAAATGCAACTTGAACAAGAAGTGAATAAGCAATTGCAGATATGAAAATGTTACTTTTGTTATCTTGTCAAAAATGATTTAGGTTTTGCTTGCTTAATGCATCCTCATAAAGTAGTTTTGAAAAATTGTAGCCACAAATTTGGAATTATTTCGATAATTATTGTTCTATACATGAGTGTACCTACCTACAGTTATTAATTGTAGAATGTATTTTTTTTAAATCAAACATATTTTGAAATATCCATCCAACTGATCAGTATCAGTGCAGTTTTTATACTTCAAGCAATTAAATTGTAAACAAAAATGATTTGCTTGTGTAGAGTTACTAGAAGTTGTCATCAATTATTCTAGGTTTTCAAAATATGGACGATTTTTAAATCAAATATTAATTCTATACTAGAAGAAAATTAATTTCAATGATTATATTATAATATCAATACTTCTATTCTTCCTCACGAATTCATTTTTCATTAATCATTGGAATATTTGTCTAATGTATAATCAAAAATAAACCGCTGAAGAAGAGATGAAGCAGTAAAAGGGCAATATGCTTCTGCATTGGTAAAAAGGCGTAAAACGTCATTATTCTCTTGAATATAATTTGTTAAATCGCAATTCAATTACAACCATTACAAGTCTTGTATTGCAATGTACCCAATAAACATATTTGTTTGCGAACTGAGAAATTAAAAAAGGGTTTTACTTGTAACATTTTGAAAAGCTGTATTTTCACCACATTTTTCCACATATTACTTAATTTCTTAATGTGCAAAGAACAATGTTTATTGAGTAAATATTTTTTGATTAATGCACCAATTTTAATTTAAAATTCAATTTTTTTTATCACATATTATGTATATTAAAATATTTCATTCACCTGACAATTTTTTATAAAAAAATATCCAGGGTCAAACTTCCATAAAAATTTTAATGGAACTGATGCTTCCTTCCTTTGTTTCAGTTCCAGTATTTTTGTTTCAAACAGTACATTTAATTTTAAAATATAATTCAAGAAAATTTATGTTAAATAGTTAGTTTTATTATCAAATTGTTTTGAACAGTTTTTGGTATTTTCATTTTGCCCACTCTCATTATACATACAACACAAATACATAAGAGAATAATAGTTATCAGTATGTGTTTTTATAATAAAGCTCTATAATTGTCATAAACTCTTCTAACCACTCTTAATCAAGCGCACCAAGTGAATATCTTTTTAAAGCAGTGTTTGTGCTTAATAAATGCATCTTAGGTTTCAGGAAAGTTCATTAAAGTTCATACTAAAACCAGCTTTTTAATTTTGTACAAATTGTATTTTTCACTTATCATTAGTGACAATTTTAAATATTTACCACTTTTAAAACCAAGATTATTGCACTCACTGAATGGAGGCTGCAATAATATCCTTTCCCCCTTTCCCAAGCTGAGCCACTTTTTTTTAAATCTCCCTTGTATGATCTCAATTCATCTTCAGATGTTTATATAGTGAAATGTTACACACATTCAACTGATTAATGTGTTGCAAGGTGAGAAAATATTGTGTTGAGTCACAGAACACATTATTTATTCAACTAATTTTTCTACCATGATATAAAATCAAAAATTAAGGTTATTCTTTCAAGTTTACTAAGTATTTCTCATTCTTTTCACATAATAGTTGCATAATATTCAGAACTTACCCAACCATGCTTTGTTATTAAATTTAGTAATTAGCTACAATGCAATTTCTTTTTATTCCAATTTTCTCTAGTTGTTTCCAAATTTATTTCAGTCTCTGAAGCTTAATTTCTTGTTTTCACTAGACTTTTAAAATAAAATAAAATGAAAATTGTTTCTTTGTGGCTTCCCTACTCAATGAATTTTCCTGTCACCCAATTCCTAACTTATTTTCATGTACAAGCATATAATAAATGTCTTAATTTCATAGCTCTCCTTTACAGTATTTAAATAGTTTTGAACAAACGGATCAATTTAAAACAAATTTTATTTCTATGCTCTTTTATGCTTGTACATATAATTGCTTAACGTACTTTTAGTGTAAATTTATCTCAAACGTCAAAAATTTAGACAATATTATTGTGTTGTAAAACCCTGTTTACAAAATTTAATGTTATGTTGACATACCACCATTATAAGCATAGTCAGCCTTGTTATGCATTATAAGACAATTGTCCACAAAGTAAAAGGAATCCGATCTTGTTTCGAATGGATTATCTATCATATCATGAACTGAAAGAAATAGCACAATTCAATGATTTAATCAAATTTTATTAAGGAAAACGAATCTTACCTAGTTCAGGAGCTAATGTAGGAAACTCATAAATATGCTCACAAGTGTTTCTTGAGTAAGGAATACAGAATCCAAACTCAAAATCAAAAGTTTTTAATAATTTATCCCTAAAGAAGTGGCGTTCTATCATTCGGAAATTATTGACAGGTTTACTCCCAACAGTAAATTCAACCCTGAAGCCATGAAAAGCAATTTGGTTACTCAACAGTGAATAAATTAACGAGTGATTTTACTTACGTTGCTCCCACAGTTGCTAACTTTAAGAATTGTGGGGTAAATTGGTATCGCACAAATCTGCCAGCATTAGGATCTACTATCTCTTCATTCTCTGTATTCTTATCAGTATTATCTTCAATATTTTCTGGCACTGGTTTAGCGATTTCAAAAAGTATTGCTCCACTTTCCAAATCCCTCAATTTAAATCGTGTAAAGTCAATTTCGTATATGTTTGCATCAGGATCACATAAATATGTATCGGTAATTTTTATTAATTTTAAAATATCTTCTGGTGTAATATTTTTCAGTGTTACTGGAGGTAACGGCTTGTTATTAATTGTGTCCACTTTTTCTCTTAAAACACTCATAATTATAAAGAAACCCCTTTTCCTTTATTGTTTGCAACAACTTGAAAAATACAAAAACGTCCCCCTTTGATGGACAATATCAAAATAAAAAGTCAATACACAAACAATATTTTAAGGAAAACTCACATGAATTTCACGTATTTCGTCGTGATAGGCTATAGCAAAATTGACATTTTCTTAACCAATCATAACATCAATTACAAATAAGTAACACGAACGTAGCTGTAAAACAGATTTATGTGTTTCTCATTAGCTTGAGGTGTCTGCTGTGTGAGTGTGAGTAGGTTTTTCTATGGTCATCATAGACAAAAAGATGTATGTATGTATATTCTTCTCTATGGTGGTCGTGTCATGTCATCAGTCATTTGTGTTTTTTGTCATCACATCACAGCTTTGACAATTTTGACAAATTGTTATGATTAGCATTTGGCAGTGAACAGAGTTTGAATAAGTAATTATTTAAATAATATACTAAATAAATTGCTTATAGTCTTTAGACATGGCTTTAAGAACTTATGGTGACAAACCCATAAGTTTTCAACTGGAAGAAAATGGAGACTACTATTGTGTCGGATCCGAGGTAAACATAAATGATAATATTGTAAAACCATTGTGGTCTTTCTTTTTTCTTTATAATCATGTATTGCACTAAAATTTTA
Source organism: Galerucella pusilla (assembly GCA_910591695.1). NCBI lineage: Eukaryota > Metazoa > Arthropoda > Insecta > Coleoptera > Chrysomelidae > Galerucella > Galerucella pusilla. The sequence continues at coordinate 21,801 of CAJUYI010001686.1, forward strand.
CATTTAAAATGGGCTTAACAGTTAGCCGACTCTCTTCTGCATTGTTTAACATATACTTAAGAAAATGTGGTCTTAAACTATTTGTATGCAATAATTTGAATTTTATTAGGTTGGAAATTATCTCCGACTGTTCAGAGGGTCGTTATACAAAAAGTACCCTGGAATGTTCAGAAGATCAATTACCAATGAAGAAAGAAAGAGGCTAATTGATCTTGGTCTGAGTCAACATGTACTTGCAAGTAGTGTTTCATTACTCAGGTCTGCAGAAGTGGAAGATATTATTGAAGGCAATGATGAGAAGTATGTATATATTTTAAAATAATCTTGGTACTCAATTAAATATTCAAGTACATTTTTTTCTAAAGATTTACTGCTTTGATTCAATTGAATTTTCAGTTCACAGTAAACCATAGTCTCACCTTTATCTGGTTGCACTGTAAATAATTATTTATTTTAGATATAAAGCTGTATCTGTTCATACATCTGAACCACCAATGCCTAGAGAAGGCAAATCTAAGAAAAACATGCAGTGGGTACCATCATTGCCAAATTCCAGTCATCTAGATGCAGTACCACAAGCCACACCAATCAACAGGAACAGAGTGGCTGCAAAAAAGGTAAACTGTTTGAATTTCTAATATTTTACATCAATTATTTGGATTTGACAACATTAAGTTATTTTCTTAGGTGAGGACATTTCCCCTATGTTTTGATGACACAGATCCACAAACTAATCTTGAGAATGCATGCCAACAAGAAGTTTTAGTACCAATCAGGCTAGATATGGAAATTGAAGGTCAAAAACTAAGAGACACTTTTACTTGGAATAAAAATGGTAAATATTTAATTCTCATATTACTAGTTTTCAACGTTACTGTAGTTAACAATCAAAATTTATTTATTTTTAGAAAGCATGATCACTCCTGAGCAGTTTGCAGAAGTTTTGTGTGACGATCTTGATTTAAATCCAATGACATTTGTACCAGCTATAGCTCAAGGAATCAGACAGCAGCTGGAAGCTTTTCCAGCAGACCCACCTAGTATAATTGAAGATAACAGTGACCAAAGAGTCATTGTTAAGTTGAATATCCATGTAGGAAATACTTCTTTGGTTGATCAAGTAAGATGTCATTCACTATCTAACTATCGTACCAACTGATTTTATGTTTTGTAGGTAGAATGGGATATGAGTGAAAAACAGAACAACCCGGAAGAATTTGCTCTCAAATTATGTGCAGAATTGGGATTAGGAGGAGAATTCGTGACTGCAATAGCATATTCGATTCGCGGCCAGCTTTCTTGGCATCAAAGGACGTATGCTTTCAGTGAAGCTCCTCTACCTACCGTGGAGGTACCATTTAGAACGACAAGTGAATCTGATCAATGGGCTCCGTTCTTGGAAACTTTGACTGACGCCGAAATGGAAAAGAAAATCCGAGATCAAGATAGAAATACGCGACGTATCAGGAGATTGGCAAACACTACGACAGGATGGTAGAAAAAGTAGATTTTTTTATTTTGGTATTTTTTAATTTGACAAAGTTGTGCTTTTTCCCCTTTTATTATAAGTACTAGGTGTTCGTAAACAGTTACTAAACATATTTTTTTTGCCCAGATTGGGAGCCTCTGAAATAGAGTATGGTTTGATGTCATTTTTTTGGATATCATTGAATAAGATAAGTTTTTTGTAAACTAATTCTATTTTGTACAGGTAGAGATTGAAAATGTTTGTAATTACTTTGGAAAATATCTAAAAATCGTATATCCATTAATTCTATAATCTGTACTATAAATCAATGTTTTTTAAATTAAATATTTTGTCAAAAAAGTACAAAAAATTGTTCTATTTATAACTCCTCTTTCACCACGTCCATAAAATTAGCCTCAACAACCCAGCCCCATCAAATCTAATATACCTGAATATTTAGTGCTTTTTATGTGCTAATTAGTTGCCCTAATCGGAAATTTGTTGCTCATATAGCAACCGAGAACATGATGACAATGCCAACTTTTTTAAAAGTTAGCCTTGTCATATAATATCACACAGTAAAATCATACAAAAACACCCCAAGAATTAGTTGCTCCATGAACAATGATCAGAACAATTAAATAATAGCAGAAAAGTGAATTTTAATCGATTAATTTTCCGGAGAGACTCAAAAACGTCTGAGATGGCCGTGAAAAATTGGTTGCTAATTAGTTGCTCCATAAACAATGATCAGAGCAATTGAATAACAAAAAAAATTATTTATTCAACAGTCACTTTTCTGTTATTATTTAATTGCTCCGATCATTGTTTATGGAGCTACTAATTAGCAGCTAATTTTTCACGGCTATCTCAGACGTTTTTGAGTCTCTCCGAAAAAATTAATCAATCAAAATTCACTTTTCTTCTATTATTTAATTGCTCTGATCATTGTTTATGGAGTAACTAATTAGCAGCTAATTTTTCACGGCCATCTCAGACGTTTTTGAGTCTCTCCGGAAAAATTAATCGGTCGAAATTCACTTTTCTGCTATTCTTTAATTGCTCTGATCATTGTTTATGGAGTAACTAATTCTTGGGGTGTGATTTTTGGGGTGACATTGACTGAGACCTAAAAGATCTATTGTACCCCAATTCTTGGGGTGTTTTTGTATGATTTTACCGTGTAATATCATATGACAAGGCTAACTTTTATAAAAGTTAGCATTGTCACCATTTTCTCGATTGCTATATGAGCAACAAATTTCCGATTAGGGCAACTAATTAGCACATGAAAAGTACTTATTTTAAATCTGATTGGGCTGGGTAGTTGAGGCTACTTTTATGGACGTTCTTTCACCTTCTCTTGGGATATGAAAACCTACAGCGTGTGGTAGTAAAAAAAACTCTAGGAGTAGCTGACTAACAAAATATTAAACCAGCAGAGGCCAAATAAGAAAGTTGTTTTCTCCAAGAACTTCTTGGCAAGAAAGAGCTAGTGAAGATCCACATAAAAGGTACAACCATATTTATTACTCTGTGGGTACAACTAAGCTCACATGATAATAATAAATAAAATAATTGGACACTCTGTAGACTGAAGTAATGAATAAAATGAAAAATAATCAACATATATATCAAATTATTTGAAAAATAAATTACACAACAGAATCATGCGCATTGACAATGCTGTTATAACCTTATTTTTATTTCATGTTGATTGTTGTGCAAGTGACAGCACATAGGCATATTTTTGGCCGCAATAAATTCAAATTCATGTAAATTAAAATTGCTACTGTTTTAGTTTACAATTACGATTTGGTAATTATCAAAGACATTCAAAATTCATATTTTTAAATAGTTTATGTTTCAGATTACAAGCGACAACACCGAAAACAAGATAATTTCGACTTACAACCAGGTAACATGACATGAACTTTTTAATTTCATTTATTTTGTTTATGTTTTTAGGCCAATTAAAATTGAATTAATTATCATTTTATTATCTATATTAATTATAATAGTTGAAAGTATACGTAATGTCTGACCCAAAATCAGAGAAAACTAATTTGAATATTTAATTATTATACTTGATAATGAAATTGTTATTCCAGGAATAAAGTATGCTACAATATACTTCAATTATTCATGTGTGAATAAATTTTGATAGTTCTTTTGTTTATATATGATTTTAAAAGTAAAAAGTAACATTCTAAGTAAACAGAGGTCTAGAAATATGTATATTATTGCTATAATAGGAGAATGTCAACAAGTCAATTGATGTTAATAACTAGTGTTGTCAAATACCATTTAAGTGATCCAATTTACACATTTTGTATAGATATTGATTGCTTTGAAAATAGAGGCTGTGTACATTGACCTAGAAGTAACAAATTTTAACTACGAAGGATCCTCCAGCATTGCTTGAGACTATCAACAAAGAAAATTATGAAGTACAGAGGAAAATACTTTCAATTATTATTTATAAAAGTGCAAAGTATAATTTTGAACAACTGAAAAAAATCAACAAATCAACAAAATTTAGGTGTTGCCAGAACGTTTCATAAATAACTTGAAATTGCACTAATTATGGAATAAAATTACTTTTTTTAAGGTTATTTTACTTTTTAATCACTAATCATACACAGAAGTTTTAAGTGCTAAAAACTGGTGAAATACAAGGTATGAGAGTGCAGAAAAAACCAATCAGTCTATCAGAGTATGATAATAGTAAAATAATGAAGTGATTAAGCAGATAAGGATAAGAGTTTAAGTGATGAATTAATAATGGTCACCAGTCACCATGTATTAGGCTTATAACATTTTAGTTTCCTGTGATTAATCACCTTGAGTATCCTCATTTTATACCTTTGGTACTTTTTTTTTCAAAGGTATTTATCTAAAACAATATTTATGTAATATATTATGTACCTAGTTATAATTTATAAATGGATAAAGATTTATATAGTGATTTATACAACCTTGAACGTTTTATAAAAGTTTTTTTTGAAATCTTATCAAGTTTTACAATAGGTATACCTTTAAGAAGCTGTCAAGATATGAATGATTTTATTTTTTTTATTTAACCTGAATATTTGTTTAGCATTTTTGGTAGCGGTGCATTCGTCAATTACATAAAATCACTTGCAGTAATAAAAAATACATGTGATGAAATTTACATGAATATTTGAAATTTCAAGGCCGCGCAATTAGATTTTAGTTGGGATATCGCTATAAATTTATTATCAGCATAACACGGAAAACTAAGGTCACTTTCAAATGTTTTTCAATCAGAGACTTGAAATTATATAAAATACTTAATTTTTTATAATAATTTATTGATTTATTGTCTTTGTAAGTGAAACCTGGTTTCGATTTTATTCAAATTATTATAACTAAGTACCTATTTATAAGTTCCATAAAATATATAAATAGAATATGTTTTATTTATTGTAGAAAATAGCATTAAAAAAATGAGTCCATCTGCTCCAACTACGTTTGTATATCCATTCAAGAGGCCTTGGTTGAAAGACAGTGGAGCTGCAGCACCAGTCGGTTCCGGAAATATAGGTCTTAAAGGAATTATAGCAGGTATTTATAGTTTAATTTTTAAGGAACACTCAATGTATCTAACTATTTGCTTCTAACTGCATTTCTTGGTATTTTAAATGATTTATTGTCCATTTTAGGTGGTATCACTGGTGGAATAGAAATATGTATAACTTTTCCAACAGAATACGTAAAGACCCAGCTCCAGTTGGATGAAAAAGGAGACAGAAAAAAGTACAATGGTATAGTGGATTGTGTTAAGAAAACAGTCAAAAGCCACGGAGTTTTTGGACTTTACAGAGGACTTAGTGTATTGATATGGGGATCCATACCAAAAAGTGCTGTAAGGTAGGTCCCATTTTATTAATTGAAACATCAAATGATATAAAAATGGTAGGCTTGTTTATGAATTATTATTTATTGTCTTCTGTGATGCTTCGATTTTAATTCAGTGATATATGTAGTAAAGATAACTTCAATTTAAATATTTCAGAAATGAGAAAGTTCCCTAGATGGATTAATGAGTGGTAAATATGTTGTGTTCACCTTTTTGTCTTTGAAACAGTTTTTTCTTTGGGATTTTGCATGTTTTTCAAGTTTTTTGTTATAAAACAATTTAAAACATTTGTAAAACTAGCGTTCCAAGTTTTGTTTTGATTTTTATTATTGATGATATTGTAGGAACTGATATGGTTATAATTTTAATACTATATTATGCAACGATTATGTAATAACCATTGCATGAGAGTTGCATACACTATTATTCCTACGAAGAAATTTGATTTAAAAAAATATATATAAAAAATTGTACTACCCGGGACTCGAACCCGGAATGTACAGATCGAAAAAACCTTATGCAGCGCCTTTACCCACTACGCCACGGGACCACATGGTTGAATGTTATGTATACAATATTAGTAATAAATTATTGTAAACAAAAATAATAAAAAAAGTTTAATATGTATTTGCTGGTGCTGGACATTTCTTTCAAAAACTAACACAAGAGATTTAAACTGTCATAAAACACTGTCAAACATTCTAAAGAAAATATAGGTTCTACCTACTTGGGTATTTGAAAATCTAGATTTCTATTGGTCAATTTTTCAGTTTTATATTGAAAATCAGTGTTATAATGAGTATCATTATGAAACTGAAAATTGGCATTTAATTAACAACTTGAAGTATAGGAGTAGAAAAAAGCCTTTAAGTGACCCAAATCTTCAAAAACAGACCATTAGCCTAAATCGACTGAAGATATCTTGATAAAAACCTTTAAATTTCTTAGCACATGTTACCACTTCAATTTCAACTATACTGATACTGATAATCTTAAATCAAAGGAACAAATTATTTACTTTATACGGGTAATATAAGAATAATAAGAACTTTCCCATACTATATTTAAAATAGGGGATGGTATAAAGTACTGCAGGTTTGTCAAAGAACTATTGCAATACCCTGACAAAGAAGCAGCTAAAGAAACTAACAATTAATGAAGGGAAACTGTACCTTATTGAGAAATTGTAAATGGTTACAGCTAGCTAAGGACCCATGTTCATGGAATTGTAATTAAATCAATGCATCCCTTAATAAAGATTTTGTGAACAATCAATGCATCCCTTAATAAAGATTTTGTGAACAGAATTAATCATGCATGGTCTTTATTTCTTTATTTTTTTTTTATTTTTTTTTGTTGGGTGGAAACGTTTCCCTTCGCAGTTCCTGTCTTATATCGGTGGTAACTGTCTTCCTGAGGGCAAGCCTGCTGCTCTCCTCTATCAAAAGATCTATCGGTGGGATCCCTGCTATTCTATCACCGCTACTGCTTCCGCCGACACCGTTCTGTAGGCACTCACAACTCTAATCAGCATTCTTCTCTGAGTAGCTATCAACATATCTCTATATTTCTTCAGGTAGATGACCTTACCCCACACCGGGGCTGCGTATAGAAGGATAGAGGCACCCTTCAACTGTTATACCCAGGACCTCTCATGTTGGGCAAAATCCTAGTTAATGCCGCCATCTGCCTAAAGGCATTCTCACATGTTCACTGAAGATCAGTTTGGCTTCCAAATGAACCCCCAAGTACCTTACCGCTCTTTTTGGTACGATTTTTAGTTCCTCTTGGGAGAAACGGACTCCTTCCCTGTTTCTCGGGCTCTTTATTATAAGAGCTTCAAGAGCTCAATCTTTCGCAGCGCCAAATCTGCCTCGCACATGAGTTCCTCCTTGTCATTCCCATTTATGACCAGAGCTAAATCATCTGCATACGCAACCTTGTTGCAGTTTCCTGAGAGATTTAACTCCAGAATTCCATTATAAAGAACGTTCCATAAAACCGGTTCAAGGACAGAGCCTTGCGAGACTCCCTGCGAAACTGACATCTTCTTCCCCACCAAAATGCATCTATCGCGGAAGTAATTCTTCACAATGCTCACCAAGTACTGACTGATGTCCATATATTCCAGGGTCTGGATGATATGTCCCCACTTGGCTGTGTTGAACGCATTTTTAATATCAATGAAATTGACCGCCTCCCATTTCCTCTGCTTGCAAGCTCAATCACCTTTTCGACCGCATTTAAGATTGACCTTCCTTTACAGAAACAAAATTGATTTTCAGATACTACTGCCCTACACTATTTCCATAGGTAGGTATCCTGGCAATTGTTACAAAAACGAATGTATGCAACCTTCAGCCATGCTGGTTAATGGAAAACTATTAGAAGCAGAAGTTGCTGTTAAAATATTTTAGTGTTTGCATTATATTGAGTGGTATGAATACAAACGAAGAACATACTATTACTAGAAGTATTAGCATTTTCTATAAAGTAGGTACTTCAAAACTAAGAAGAAACTACATTTCAAAGTAGATACTTTTAATTTTTCCGGAAGTTACTATACTAAGTAGCACTCTCGTGTAAATGACTGAAGTATTTACTGCAATTTGAAGTAGCTACTTCTTACAGCAGATACTTCGATTTCAAGAAGAAATTGTAGTTGGTATAATAGCAGCTTCTTGAAAATTCTACGGCTAGTTTTGTTTGAAAATGGATGGAATACGCAGAAGAAAAATATACAGTGCATAAATATTGGTTAGCTCTTTAAGGGCTGTATATTTTGCAGAATTGATAGCAAGTGTCATTTTTTTATCCAGCAGTATCCTGAAATCTTCTAGCATTATAAAAAATGCTAGTTGTATATCTTCATTTTGGGACTCTTCTGGCTGGGGCATTTCTTCATCTGAAGACATTTTACACAATCACGAGCACACTTTATTACTTTCATTAAGAAAAATAGCAAATAATATTTCGGGTAGTTTCGAGGGTAGTCTCGACAATTTTGTATAACAACAACGATGGAACAGAAAATCTAATGGACTTGTCATGACCTGCTCCCCGATCAGAAGGAGTGGGAGATGCTGCACATGTCGAAGAATATACTACGGGCTAAAAGTAGATACTATGATGGAGCAGATACTTTGAAGTAGATCCTTAAATTCTTAGTATTACCATGTACTTCGTTTTTATTCATACCACCCATTATCACCCATAATCACCCATGGTGATTAACTGATTAACCATAGAAATATTGGGTACATGACAACTTGTCTTGCTGTTTGGCTTGTGTCGATTAAACCATTCTTTACAAATAGCTTAACATATTCTAATTCGGTATTTCTTCCATAGGTTTGGTGCCTTTGAATCGTTCAAGAATCGTATGCAGAAGAGTGACGGTAGTCTGTCAATATCCGGTAGATTAATGTGCGGATTGGGAGCAGGTGTATGCGAAGCTATATTTGCTGTAACTCCCATGGAGACGGTCAAAGTGAAATTTATCAATGATCAACGATCGCAAACGCCTAGGTTTAAAGGTTTCTTCCATGGTGTAAGGACGATTGTAAAAGAAGAAGGTAAGTTGATTAAATAAACTGGATTTTAACTTTACTTTTATAATTTGTTTTTCGCAGGAATCGGTGGTGTATATAAAGGAGTAACGGCGACGATAATGAAACAAGGATCTAATCAAGCTGTAAGATTTTTCGTAATGGAGACTATGAAGGATATTTATAAGGGAGGTGATCGTGATAAGAAAATTCCTAAGCTTGCTGTTGGTGCGATGGGTGCTGTTGCTGGTACAGTATATTGTTAAATGTATGAAACATGATATATTATTTATATTATTTTTTATTTTTAGGTGCTTGTTCAGTTTACGCAAATAACCCTATCGACGTCGTGAAGACCAGAATGCAAGGCTTGGAAGCTAAGAAGTACAAAAATACATTAGACTGCGCCCTACGAATTTTGAAAAATGAAGGATTCACGGCGTTCTACAAAGGTACAGTTCCTCGATTGGGTAGAGTGTGTCTTGACGTTGGTATTACTTTTATGATCTATGACAGCTTTATGGAATTGTTTAACAAATACTGGTAAAAAGGTAGATATATTATATTTTATTGGTTAATTTTTGTCACTAAGGGAAGTCGAATCATGCAATGTACAAAAATTTTTATTTATACATTTAATTTTGATAGTTTTAGATCAATTTATACTTTTTTTTTGGTATCAGTTAAAAAATAAATATTTGTATGTATTTATGTATTTCGGGGTGATATTCACTGAGATCTTCTTCTTTTCTAGATCCTTTTGCCCTTTCAGGCGTCGGATGTGGATTCCATGTCCTGTACCCATTTCTTCCATGCCTTTCTGTCTCTTGCAAGGTTTTTCATTTCTGCTATGGTCTTTCCTCTTTCTAAAGCCATCTCTTGTATTTGGTCTAACCATTTCCTTCTATGCCTACCCCTTTGTTCTTTGATCAGTTGCCCAATCTCCATTATTTTCTTAGTTAACCTATTTGGTTCCATTCTTACCTTATGACCATACCATCACTGAGACCTAAAAGATGTATTGTGCCCCCTTACTTCTACTTAGTTTCTGAGGAGAGTCTCAGAAATTAATAGTTCCTTTAGTCCCATTTCCCGGAGGAATTTTAGGATGTCTGCAGGCTTCAACTTAGGCAAATGTTCCTCTTCTATCCAGTAATCTCCCAGGTGCTGTGCTCTAGGATTCTGAAGTGCTGTGCAGCTGGAAAGTATGTGGATGGAGGTTTCTTCTTCCATGCCACAAAACCTACATTCTTCTTCCTCCACTATTTTGAGCTTTTTCAGGTGCCCATTCAGGTGACAATGTCCCGTTAGGATCCCTGTTAAAACTCTTAGCGCAGTTTTACTTTGACTTATGCATTCATTTGATCTCAACAGGTTGTAGTCACCCAGAAGAGTATTTGATTGTATAAGCCCTACTAGATCTTTCCAATGGTCAGATCTTCTCTTTTTCCCGGCTTTACCTATATAAATATTTACTTACTTCAATATTTTTCCAAGTCGTATTAGGAAGTATATGTATACATTGGGGTGAACTTGAAATATACAGGGTGTAACAAAAAGGCAGGTCATAAATCATACCAAAAATAACTCGATCCAACCCAAGTTACCCTAGTACAAATGTTCATGCGAAAAAAGTTACAACCCTTCGAAGTTACCAAATGAAGATTGATTTTTTCAAATATTTCGACAGTTGTTCGACATATTATAATGAAAGTTGACAAGTGGCTGCTTTCTTATGATTAGAGCATCTTAAAAAAAAATTAAGGAATTATTGCACCCCGTTATAAATTAATGGGAGTTGAGATCCCCTAAACCCCCCCAAAATTTTTGTCTACGTTACAATTTAATCATTATTCAAACACATTATTTTTGAAACTTTTTTGCCCCTTAGTAATTTTTACAATTATCAGTTTTTATCGAGATACGGCCTATTTTTCATTATGTGTAACAAAAATCAATGAATTTTCAAGTTTTTCGAGGGTCCCTCGAAATGGCCCCCATTTTCTTGAATACACAGTCGGCACCGTTTTACTAACGAGGTTGTAACTTTTTTCGCATGCACATTTGTACTAGGGTAACTTGGGTTAGATCGAGTTATTTTTAGCCCCAGAATATGTGGTATTATTTATGACCTGCCTTTTTGTTACACCCTGTATAATGTACTCTCTTCCTTTGTCTACTCAGTTCCTAAGAAAAGTCTCTGGTATCAGTAACTTCTCTAATTCTTTTCAATATCTGAATTTTTTTAATTGGTAAATGCCTAATACTTTTATACAACTAGCGATCTCTACATGAATTGAAGTGTTTTTATCTATAGGCATTAGGCATCTGTCCTCTCCTTCGCGGACTTTACCTTACTACAAATAAGGACAAATACATACTTTGGATTTTATTTGGAACTCCCAGTATGATTATTTTATACATTTTAACATATCAACCAATAACTTCTATTTAAAATATTTAATATACAATTTTTAGTTGATTTCTGTTAGTGACAAAAATTCTAATGATCGTTCAGCTTGCCAAATTCTTTTAATGTGTGTTGTCAAGAAAAAAACTTTTAAAGTAGTAGATAGGTTGACGACAGTAGTAGGAGGGAGGTATAGCTTATTAGGTTCTTAAATGCTTACTTTAATTCTATAAAGTACTAAATTTAAAAAAAAAGTATGTTATATTCAGTGAGGTGGTACCAGTCTTACATTACAGCCTTTTTTAAAGAAATTGCTGGCTTTTTTTGAATAATAGTTGTGCTAGCGCTTAGGTCGTTTTCACTGCAACTTACAGGCTTGAAAAATATAGAAGTGTTTCTAATTTTCATGATTATTCACGCGCAACTTAACATATAGGGCATGTCAACGACAGTTGACAATACCCCTGAGGAAAAACAATAAACTTAAACACGATCATAATTATCAAACAACTATTAACCTATATTATATATTATTGAATATGCAAGCTCAATGCAATAACTTTTAAAGTACACTTAAGCAAAACCAACTAAACTCAAACACGATCTATCATTATAAATCAGCATAACCTCTCTATTAAGTACCACGTGACGTGACGTCACGTTGACATGCCCTAATGTTAGGGATTTTAGATTTTGACAACATAATTATCATACTGGGTTTCTGTATGCACTAGTATTGATTGATTGTTTTTTCAAAGTGTAGTTCCTCTTTTTTTTGTTCATTTGAATTTTTTTTAAATACCAACCTTGAAATTAATGAGATAATAATAATGTCAAATGTTAATTGTCGAAAAATCTTGAAAATTTTCAACAAATAGACTGAAATGTAAGTTGATTTTGCCTGCAATGAAGTTGCTGTAATGTAAGAATAGTTTAAAGCCTTTTGGCATGGTGCAATACAACATACATTGCATTGCTTTTTTTTCTTTGAGCTTTTTTCAATTTTGCCTACCTTCTTTTTAAATAAAAATAAAATAATTATATATTATATTTCAATTTGATGTTTTGTGTGAATGTCTACTTTTTCCCTACCATTAGTTGGGTTGGTAGCAATGACAAGAGAAGTGTATGTTGTCAAACTGTCCACTTATATAAGTAGCGTTTAAATGGAGATCAAGTTATTTAACCCCCCAATATTATAATGTCAGATTTCGTATGAGAGGAGGACCAGGAGAGCTTATTTACCCGACTCGGTACCCCCCACCACGTCAAATTTAGTAGTTGAGGTGCGCATGCGTCCAAGCAGCCTTTAACCTTCTATTCGATGTGACTGAATGTGAGCAGATTAGAACAGTTGGTAGGATACTGAGTTTACAACCCAGATGTCCTAGGTTCGAAACCTGGTTTGGACCTGGGTTTTTTGTTTTTTTTAGTTCTTTATTTCTTATTTTCTGATATTTTTATACATAGTTACCCTTTGATCAACCGGGTTTAGGCCTGGGTTTTCTTGTTTTTTTTTTTAGTTTTCTATTTCTTATTTTCTGATATTTTTATACATAGCTACACTTTGATCAACCGGGTTTGGGTCTGTGTTTTCTTTTTTTTTAGTTTTCTATTTCTTATTTTCTGATATTTTTATACATAGCTACACTTTGATCAACCGGGTTTGGGTCTGTTTTTTCTTTTTTTTAGTTTTCTATTTCTTATTTTCTTATATTTTTATACATAGTTACACTTTTATCTGTGTCAGTTGGCCGGGAAGCGATAAATCTCAATAATTTTCCACACTGACCATTTTCCCTTCCCCGGTTAGGACACATGACATCTGTCATTTTAATAGTGGGAGGTTAAAAAACTCTCTCTCCATTTAAACGCGCTTCTTATGTAATGTTCTGTAAATTATTCATACTTTATTATAGTGTACAGAAAATACTATTTTTTAATTACAATTTTATAATGCATTTATTATATTATTGGATTTGCATTTCAGACAGCATTAAATGTTTAGATAAGATAAATACTGATTATTGACACTATTTTTATACTGTTTCCACACAATTTTTATAATGTATATTTATTTTAAATTATTGTCTTGAGTATTTTATTTTTGTGAAATTATTTGTTTTTAATTTTATCTATATATTATGTTATCAAAAACTGTTATATTCTTTGTTGTTATTTTAAAATTTTAAGGTGCAAGTATTTTGTTGATTAATATTACAATTAAAACATTTTAAGAAAATTTGAATTGCGTTTTATTTTGAGTACCAACCAAAACGACAATTATTGGACGTAACCACGAACACAAAAAGAAGGATTAATTATATTTGGAGACCACCTCTACACTTCTACAGTTCACAGTTTAAATAATAATTAATTTTGAACAGTATACAAAAACACGTTAAACTTGCTACGACATAAACCCTTGAACCAGAAATAAATAAATAAAATAAATAATAAAATAGAATATTGAAGTAAAGTTCGCGACCCCATTGCTATAAAACATCTTGCTAGTATAAAAGAGAAAATTCCAATTAAAAAGGACTAAAAATCCGCCATAAATATTTGTCAATAATTCAACAAATTTGACAATTACCTCTAGATACCAGATGGTAATAAATTTTTTCTACGCCCATGTCTGTAAACGTCAAAAAACGCACTTTCAACATTCCTTGTAAATGACATTTAACAATAACATGCACGTAATGAGATCTCATAACATACACGTGCGTTTTGAGAAGAAAACTTAAACTTCTTGGTTTAATTAAATTACAATCAAATTTTTATTCACGTACTACTTTATTTGGTTAATTTACATACTTTTAATCAAGGAAAAAACATAAAAGCTTTTAGCATTAGATAAATAAATTTTAGATTGAAATAAGAGTGATGCCCCAAAATGTCGGCAACACATACAAATTAAAAAAGAAATAATACGCGTTTTCTTGATATGGAAATAAGTGCCGTCATTTATGCTGTCAATTTTTGTAACAAAATATAGTATCCGAGCATTTTCTCAACTTTACCTACGAATATGTTTGTTAGTAGTGAAAAAGATGAAATTATGAGCACTCAGAAGAAAATAGATGGGCGTAGAAAAAGTATAGTACGTTACACGAGTTGTAATCCCATTAGGCATTCATGAAATACATGCACTCGCCGCTGCGCGGCTTCGTGCATAAACTTTTTTATTTCGTGCGTAATGGGTTACTTACAACTCTTGTTACGTAATATACTATTAGAAAGAGCGTTAGATGGGCAATGTTGCTTTCTCTTATTTCCGTAACTCGTGACGGCTTGGAAATCCTGCTGTTCACAAAAAAATGTGTGGTAAATTCAGAATTAAGGAAATGAGGTAGGCGAAATATCAAAAATAGAGCGGAAAATTCATAACGCCACGATTTTTGAAGATTTTTAACATCTGTCACTTGACAACTTTGACGTTTCACATGAATTTTTTTAATAATTTATGAATTTTCCGATCTTGGGCTGCTAAAAAATAGGTACTCTCCGCCTTGTTTTTGGTAAGGTAGGCGAAAAAGTTTTTATATTCATGTACCAAATCTATTACAATACAAAATTAATTCAACTTCAGGAAAATAAATATCATTTGACAACGGCACTTGAACAATCATACCTGATCACTCAACAATCCTAATTTGTAAACCTAGGCTACCTAGATATAATATTTTAATTGCTCTTTTATAATCTACTGTCAAAAGTGTCAAGTGAAAATAATTACGCTTAAAAATATTTCTAAAAATTGGCAAAATTCAAGAATTTTCTTCCGGCTTTTGTTTGAAACAGACTTACATTTAGTTTAAATAATTAACTTTACCGTTTAAAGTGAAAATATTTATCGTGAAATAACATTTAATAGTGCTGAAAAGGTACAATCTTTTGAACTATGTTTTAAAGTCATTACTGCACGATCCAGCGAAATTTTTATTTGAATCAGGTAAGCTATCAAACAAATTCAAAATTTAGGATAATAAACACTACAATAAGAAATATACCGAAGATATTTAAAATATGTTTAATAACAATAAAAAATACAATATCTTTTCAATCAATAGGAACAGCTTACTAATGACATTTAGTTCATACACAGATTTTGAATATAATAGTTATTTATGCAACAAGTCGAAAAAGTAAGCTTTGGTGATTTGAAAATTGACAAACAAATTGATGCAAACTGTGTATGTATTTAACAATTTTTTGGGATCATAAAAAATTGACTAAAACTTTTAATGAATCATTGGATATTTACAAAAACGGGTTTATGAAGACACATTTATGTCAGTGGCATTATAATTTATTTGTAAAATCAATCTACCATGAGCGCACGCTACAATTCGATTAACATATTTGTAGAAATTTCAATTATCCATGGGCGTACCATATGATTTTTAAAAGGTGATCATTCGTTGTTTGCTTATTTTTAATTCTTTTTAAATGTAAATAAATTCCAAAAAACGTGCTGTTCAATTTGTACAAAAAGAAACGCTTTATAACGATCTTGAGAATTTTCATTGTAAAAAAATCCGACTAGCTAATTTTAAGTGCAAAAAAACGCGTAGTTGCCATCTGTACGAACCAAAGTAAAGCAAGTGGAGAAAATCCTTCATGGAAAGCTGGAAACGTCCGCTTTTCAGTCAGTAAGGGTGGAAATATTGCGCGCACAACAATGCGTTGATTCCGTAGAAACTATAATACTGTTCTTCCACGAATATGATGCTAGTTTTTCTCATTTTAGTGTAGTTTTGGTGAAATTAGCTTATATGGACAATTTTGAAGGTGAGTTTTTATTTTTATTTTTATTAAAATTGAAAAAATTTATAATTTCATAACTGTGTACTCAAAAATTGAAATGTGTGGTACTCAAACTTTTACTTATTGTTTATATACAGAGTGTCCTGGTTAACTAGATGTAATTTTATGTTTATTTAAAATACTTTACCCACCAAAATTAAACTTGGTATTTTGTATAAACCTGTAGTGGTAAATTGTTTACTACAAAATCGCCTTTTATTATAACCATATAAGCGTTCAACGAGGGGAGGGGCAGGGGGTAAATTTGGTTGTGTTTTTTGACAAATTTTGAACTGTTTAACGACCTCAAGTAATTGACTGACCTTAATACCTATTCAAACATTTATTCTAAATGCAAGGATATACAATGTATCAAGTTTCTACGTAGTTCAAGACATGTTCAAGATACATGTGCTTAAAAACTTGACGTCATTTTCAAGAGGCGCTAGCCTTTGGGAGTAACTTTTGGATAAAGGTAAATTGGGTTAGATGTAGGATTGGCAGGATTGTTAATGAACACAGGATGTTTTTAGATATTTTTTCTCTTATTTTTTGGGAATGAAAACCAAAATAATGTTATTTTATTTCAACGTTTCGGTAGCGTTCCAGCTAGCTTTGTCAAGATTAAGTAATGATAAAATAATTTTTGGTACCTATCTGACACAACGAAGAAAAAAAAAATGCCAACTAGACAATCAATAATATTTTGAAGTTTAAGACTACAAAACTTTGTTGTCAAATTGTATTAAGGTCCATACATAGTAGATTACATCTCTGGTAAAATGTGAATAAAATATTCTATTTTATGACATTCTAACGATATGATAGTCTACTAGAAATGGAATTCAGTGAAGTGCACGTTCCAGGAACGGTTTTTATTGGGATAGCGCTTTTTTCCGCTTATTTTGGAAATGTTAATAAAACGCGTTTGTTGTTACTTTTTTGTGTATGATTATTTTTGTTTTCAAAACATGTGTAACTCAGTTTGGTGATTTTGTGTATTGAAGTGTGTATCGATCAACAACTATTCCAATGATAATTCATAAGAAAACCTGGATAAAAACTTATGATCGATGCTATCCTGATAACGCAGGTAATTGATTATTGGAAATTTCTCTTTCTAACATTGGTAACCAAATTTGACTACATTCGGCTGAAATACTAGCTACACATTTATCTGCATTTAGTGGTATTAAAGCACTCTCTTTGTTTTTTCGTCTTTTATTATTGGGCTCTTTCAATATTATTTGTGTCGAATCCCATTGAACTTTATGCCCCTCTTCCCAAGCATGTTCACAAATACCTGACTTAAAGAACTCGCTATCTTTGATATATTTTTTATGTTCACTTATTCGGACTTTCAATGGTCTAGTCTAGATGTTTCACCTAAATAGAATTTGTCGCATTCACAAGATATCTGCGATATATGCAATTTTTTGAAGATTGTTCTTCATTTTTTGGTTTTGTTTTTGTTAGTATAGATCTCAACGTATAGTTAGATTTGAAGCTAGTTCGAATATTGAATTGATTACCAATTTTCTTATTTCTTTCTGATAAACCCCTAACAAACGGTATTGTCAAGTTTTTAAAAATTATGTTAGCTGAATTATTAATATTATTGTTATTATTATTGGGTATTAACAATGAGCCCTACTCTATATTCTTAATTTCTTTATTTACAAATTCTGCCGGGTAATTATTGGCATTTAAAACATTTTTTAGTAGAGTTTTCTGCTTTGTGGAATGATTATCATTAGAACAAATGATTCTGGCCCTATCGTCTAAATATTTTACTACCCCTTTTTTAACGCTTATAGCATGATTTGATTCAAAATTCAAATACCTATTAGTGTGTGTTGGCTTACGGTAAACACTTGTTTCATACCCTGTAGGTGTTTTATTGATAAGAACATGTAAAAATGGCAAAAAATTGTTATTTTCAATTTCAATTTCAAATTTTATAGATTTTTCTCCTTCATTTATATACGTTAAGAAATCATTCAGAGATACTAAGTCATAAGGCCATATTGCAAAAATGTCGTCTACATATCTCCACCAGACAATTGGTTTTAATTTTTGATTATTTACTATTCTGGCTTCAAAATATTCCATGTAAATATCCGATAAAATTGGTGAGAGGCAAGAGCCCATGGCAAGACCAAAATTCTGTTCATAAAAATCATTATTCAACTGAAAATATGTTTTTGTTATACATAATTTTAATAATTCTATTATTGCTGCTACGCTCAATTTGATCCTTTCTGTAAGGGTCTGATCTATTTCTAATTTCGATTTGACAAGTTCTATTGTTTTCTGTACCGGTACATTTGTGAAGAGACTAACTACATCAAAACTGACCAAATAATGGCTTTTGTTGAACTTTAAATCCCATAATTTTTCTAAAAAATGATTACTATTTTTGATGTATGAATCTGTCTGTCCTGCGAGGGGTTCAATGATTTTTAATATATAATTTGATAGTTTGCCCAAAAGTGCTACAAATTGGTCGTAATGGTATATGTTTTGTTTATTTTTGGAACTTACAGAAGATATGTTTTTAGATAGTTCTCACATAATAATTATGATGTTTTAGATTTTAAAAAGTTATTTTTTATATTTCTAATCTCTTTAATTCAAAACAGATTTAAGTAGAATTTTTTTTTGTAAATTCATTAATTATCATCCTTATCCTCCTATAGCTTGTTTGAAAAAGTACATATAGCCTAGTCAAAGTACACAAAATATTCGTAAAATGCCGCGAAAAATACAAATAACTTGAAAATTCAAAATTGAGTATTTAAAAGGGTTGTGATTAACATGAGAACAACTTTACGATGCTGGACATGTGATTTTCCGGAAAATCGTTAACTGAATTTTTGTTTATATAATTTTTTCACTCTAATTGTTTAAATAATGAAATTGCAGGAAAATGTTCGAATAAAAAATTGTAGCTAATACATTTATCTACAAAATTTGTCTGAACATTTTTTTTGTGGCTGCATTATTTTTCAAAATATACAGTATTTCCCTAGCAGTATTTTTGAACATCAATTTTCATGTTTTTAATTTTATGATATTAAGTAAACCATGACCTTTAGGAGAGAAAATTCATATGAAATGTGTTCTAAAATGGGGTATTTACACTTTACGCATTAGTTAGGAACATTATTTTTTCTTCGACCGTATATGCAAAAAATATCAACCCATTTTTCAAGAATTATCTTATTTCAACATACATATACAAAAGCTTCAACTAAAAACTACTATTTATTTTATTTTTTTATTTTAAAGCATGTCGCATCCACCAAAAGGTTATTAGCGACAATACAATAATATTACAATACTTAGATCCTATATAATAAGTTTATTGATTTTAAATAGTCTATGATTTGTTGGTATTGGCAGTCTTTTCCGAGGAGGTCTTCCAGCTTGTTTGGAAAATTATTTGTCTCTCGTTCGACAGTGTATTTTGGACATACAATAAGAATATGTTTTATGCTATTTATTACATTACACGTTGTACACATCGGAGGTTCACAACGTCATCTACTTACCAGTTAACACCAAAAAATAACTCCACTGGACTGGCAATTTCAAGTAATTTACAGAACGCTACAAATTGTGTTTTTAATATTAATATCAATATTTATAATAATTAGTAGTTTTATTCACAAAATATGAACTGGTTATAGTTCAGTGTTGCCGGTGCAAAAATGAAAATTACCCGAACTTACTATTCAAATTATCAGAATTTGTCAAAATTACCATTATCGAAATAAAGTCTTCGACCCCAGTCAATATGGAAAATCCCCAAAAACAATAGCCATTTTATATATCCCTTCTACAAAATATTGGAAAAACTATTGGATCCAAATTAGTGAAATTGTCTAAAAATCGGATAATCATCCTCGCATTGACAACACTGATACAGAATGAATAAAATGATGTATGTTGATGAAATCACTCGGTCATATTATTTCGATTATATTTAACAATTACTAATGGACAATCGTTAACATTGGCTCTTGATTGGCTGCTTGCGATGATCTTATTTTAGTTCGCATATTTTCCAGGGCTCATGTTTGGTTCTGACAACTTCTATTAAATTATTGTGAAATATTTTGTCCAATAAACCTCAGGTTGTTTAAGGGTTATAGCATTCCAATACTCTATGTAGTTTTGGAAACCAACTATAGTAAGTTGACGTATAATTTCGGGTTAAAGTAGAATATTAATATGCTAATTTCGCCCAGGAGATTTATTTTCATCAACATTTTGCAAACTAATCAAATTTTATTCGATTGTTTTGCATTTTCAAAAGTGTAATGAAGAGAGGTTCTAAATTTTTAATTATCCGCATCTACGTTGAAGTTTTCAATGCCGACAGCGGTAACCTGCCAATCTTCTCTCATTCTATCTGAGCCACTTGAAAAGAGATTTCTGTAATAATTATAACCCCAAGATTGCAATTAAAGAATTTTTTAATTTTATGTGGTATTCTTCAGGGATAGTGTCACATTTTCCAATCAGGGATTCGCGTTACTCTTCAACCGGTTCAAGCTCCCGATATTTCCATTTTCTACATTAAATCTACCACTTAGACTGTAGATTACTAAGGACTTATCTTGACTCAGGAGCTCTGTACTAAAATATGGAATCAATTTGCTCGCCAGCGGGCGGTAAATTTGATTTCTGTGGTGATACAAGGATTCGATTTTGGAAGACTTAATAAAAGGTCGAAATTGGGAAATTTTACATGGTTTCAATTATCACAATGAGAACCAGCAATTGTTTATATTATGTTGTGAATAATAATATCTTTTGTATGTTCAGTATTATTTTTATTAATTTTCTTGGGAAATTAAACGACAATATTTTTCATAAATTTATTGGAACGAAGTTCCTTATCGCGCGTTGTGAAAGGAGGCTAGACGGATAAAATTCTTGCCAAAAGTTGTCACGACACTTTTTGATATAGGAAGCTATTTAAAAAAAATTTCACCATAGTCCGGGCGCGAACCATTAACCTACGCGTCTATATCAAGGCATTCAACACATGCTGCCATGAGCTCTCATGTGTATTAGATGCGAAGAAAGGTATTACATGCTGCAATGGTCTCTATATTATCTATGCTGCAATGTGCGATTATATACAGATAATAATAATAAATGCTTTTGTATTTTTAGCAAGTACGCACTATTAACCTCTCTTTATTATTGTGCTAACCAAGTCATACGCATTATAATCTCCACATTTTGTGTGTTTAGCAAGTGTACGCGTCATAATTTTAATAAATTCAAAAACAAATCATATTTTAATATTACAATTTCAGAACGTATGTATTTAGCAAGCCGTGCGTGTTCTAACCTATACGCTGTTGTGTTTACGAAGTCGAGAGAGTATATATATATACACTCTGTTGTTGTGTTATATATGTATATATATATATATATATAAATGTTTCGGTGTGTGTATGTATATGTACAATTCCTTCACTAGTTAATAGAGATGACATGAAAGAGATACTTATAGCCTTTTCCATTGACAAAACTGAGATGCACCGAATCTGAACTGAGTGCAAAATTTGTGTTCCATTGGCTGCACTGCACCAGTATTTCATATTCCATTGGAAAACTAGTGCAAGCGAATGTGCACTGAGTGCAGTTTTTTCGGCACCTGCTCAGGAGGTAGTTTCGAGTATAGTGCAAGAGTGCAAAATGGCGGCGAATGATGAACGCTGCGAATTCGAAAGAAAAACAGTAGTTTATTTATTTTTCACTGGATATTATTGTAAAAAGTAGAGTATTTTACAAATACTGAACCAGTGATTGGAAGTATTGAGTTGTTTTAGGAAATGAATAATCTCAATGTACTTTTAATAAAAATTTTCTCATTATTTTTAATGTTAAATAATAAAACAACTAGATAAGGATACATAAAACTGCACCTGCTTTTAATCAAAACAACAAAAACCACCACAAAACAACCAACTTGATTTGGCGAATGACAACTGACAACTTTTCTGTGTTCCATTGACCCTGCACTCAGTGCAAAATATCGGTACACTGGTGTAGAGTACGCTCGAACTTGGTGCCAACTAAGTGCATGCCAATGGAAAACGCTATTAGTGCGGCATTTAAATCTGCTAATCTTGATATGCTGAGAAATGTTAGTCAATCATTTGAACTATTCTGCAGCATTGCATTGATGTTAACGGTGAACACTTTGAACCTTCAGCTTAATATTACGGTTAGGATTATATTTTTGGTAGCTAGTTTTGTTTAGAATATATTATTCATTAAAATTTATCATTAATTAGGATTTTTTGTTACATACAACGTTTATTGCTTTCACATAATAGGTCAATAATAATAGTTTACAATAAATATTACCAGATAACTCTGTTTTTATAAACTTTGGGTATAGGGAATGATTGACAAAAATTAAAGTTACATAATGGAAGATTCTATTTTTGGTATAAAATACAAGGTGTTCCATTTGAAAGAAGAAAGAAAATGACAGGTTCGAGTTTCCGTTCACCCTGTATACAAGAAATAATATAATTGAAATTTAATAGGATACGGAGATATTGCATCATATTACGAAACTATGTTTGGCAAAATACATTTTTATTCTTCAACGTAGATACAACAAGCTACAGAGTGTTGATTTACCTACGATTTTCACATAAACGTGTCCATATCTCTTGAAGGACTCTGTATAACGTGGCAAAACCTCATATCAAAAGCTTCAAAAAAATGTAACCAATCTGAATTCGGTATAATATACAGGGGTTCCCATTTGAAAAATCATATGTTTGGTTTGTAACGGAATTATGCAGCACTCTGTATAGTTCGATATAATTTCAAAATATGGACCTTCAGCACATCTACTATTTTTGTTGATAATATTTTTTGATATCTCTTAAAATAACCCATATACCGAAGTTTGTCGTAAGATTGGTACACCCTGTATAAAATATTTAAACTTTAAATTAATGAGAAAAATAAAAGAGCTACGTCACTGTATTCCAGTCCATTCCATTGTTCAGGAGCTATCAACTTTGTTCTTTGTTGAATTCCTTTAATAAGTTTTTCATCATTC
Organism: Galerucella pusilla; assembly: GCA_910591695.1. Lineage (NCBI taxonomy): Eukaryota > Metazoa > Arthropoda > Insecta > Coleoptera > Chrysomelidae > Galerucella > Galerucella pusilla. The sequence goes on from CAJUYI010001686.1 coordinate 45,027, forward strand.
CTTGTGGCATATTTCAGGTTTTCTGGGCATACAGGCGTCAGCTATATCCTATAAAAACTATGCTAGAGGCGGCTAAAATGAAAATTAATTAAGCCGGTAACTAGAGAGAGTTTGTTTTAAAATCCAGCACCGAAATTAATGTATGCGAAGATAACTGAAAAATTATTAGATATCATCAATGAAATAATTCGCTTCAATGCCAGTTCTACTAGTCGTATAGTTCTCATCGTCATAAATTGGATTATTGGTAAATAAAATATAATTTCGAATTAGTATCACTGGTGACCTACAAATAGATCTATTATCCAGTCATTAAAATGCTATATTTATATCGATGTCTGATATGTTTTAGAGGGATTGTTATACGGGAATACACAGGGCTTTATTCAAGATTAAATTATAAATAGGAATAAAAATTGAATAAGTAACTAATACATTTGTTTAGATTAATTTGGCATGGAATAAGAAATGGTAGAACCTTAACACATTCACTGCCAACACCGCCCTAGGGGCGTTCGGTCGATTTCGATAAAAACGCCGAGACCGCCGCAGAGGCGTTCTTGTACAGTTCTAATAGAACGGCAGAGAGATTTATCCGTTCAGTGTGGATTGGTAGAGGCCACATGGAAAGACCATGTGGCAAAAGTAATCGTCGCTAGGGGATGTCCGCAAGGGGGGAGTTCTTTCGCCCACATTGTGGAACCTAGTCATTGACGAGCTAATAACTCTTTTAAACGGTAAGGGCTTTCTAACGATTGGGTATGCCGATGATATCGTTGTCCTTGTTGTTGGAAGGCACATTACCGTTCTCAGGGACCTCATGCAAAGGGCTCTGAATAGGGTACATGGGTGGTGTAACGAGCACCGACTTGCAGTTAATCCTGCCAAGGCGAGATAGTTGCTTTCACCAAAAAGAGAGGTATAAGACCTGAGGGTCTAAATCTTGACGGAGTACCACTGCCGGTGGTTGAACAGGTGAAGTATCTAGGAGTGATCCTTGATAAATCACTGACATGGAAGGCTCATCTTGATAGTCGCCTAAGCAAGGTGACAAACACGTATTGGGCCTGTGGGAGAGCCATTGGTCCGAGGTGGGGACTGACTCCCAAAACGATCATATGGTTCTATAGAGTTATTATGCTGCCTATGCTCACATATGCGGCTCTGGTCTGGTGGCCGAGGGTAACCTTGGTCACGGCTAGATCGCAACTGGCACGCCTTCAAAGGGTGGTCAGTTTGGGTGCAACTGGCTGCATGAAGACTACACCAACTGCTGCGATGGAAGTGATCCTTGATCTTCGGCCTCTTCACCATGTGATCGAGGCTGAGGCGGGGAGTGCTTTCCTGCGCATGAAGCGTCTGGGATACGTGTGAAGAGGGGAAGAGTGCAGACACGTCAAGAGGCTCCGGCTCCTGGAAGATATTCCAGTTCTGGCTCGAGCGTCTGACGAATGCTTGCGCAAGTACTACTTCGCAACCCCATACAGGGAGACGAATACACAGCCTCATGGGACTGTCTGGTTCACAGATGGCTCATGCTCTGGTGACAGAGCAGGGGCTGGAATTTACTCTAGGAACCCAAGGACACAAATCTGTATACCATTGGGTGATGGTATATCTGCATATCAGGCCGAGATATACGCTACCTTGAAATGTGCGCATATAAACCTAGACAGAGGTTATGTGGATCGACGCATAACCATATACACCGACAGTCAGGCAGCAATTAAAGCCCTGAGTGGATATACCATCAACTCGGGACTTGCTGACGAATGTCGAGAACGACTTGCTGATCTTGCAAGTCAGAACGCAGTGCGGCTAGAATGGATTCCGGCCCACTCTGGTTTTGAAGGCAACGAAATGGCGGATGCACTGGCTGCGGAAGGGGCGGCAGCTCCTTCCTGCGGCCCGGGCCCGACCCTCGGCCTAACAAAACAAACAATACGCAAGGAGTCGAGGAAGTGGCTGAGGAACCAGCACCTCGCTTATGGGAATGCTCTGCAGGGTCCTAGACAATCCAAACTCCTACTGATGGACACGCTGGGGCAGCTATTGAACTACCAAGGAGTAGGTTGAG
>CAJUYI010001687.1:0-47098 GCA_910591695.1 Galerucella pusilla
TACTATGGATCTACATCAAGTAAAAGCCTCATCTATTCAATTTTTGAGAAAATTTAACACTACCTAATTTTATTTATTATTTACAATGTTAACATTAATGGTGCAGCCAGTGCACGAACCAATATTTATTCCAGTTCAATACTATTTTTCATATTAAGGTAAGCATGTTACTTATTTTAGAATAATATTTTTGACGTTTGTAGACAAAATTTTGTTTGCATCTCAAGCGCGAAATAGCATTTCGCGCACTAGATACAAAAATAACTATTTTGACAATCTAATTTTTATTTGTTCAGATGATAATCTTGATTCATTTCAACTACAAGCTTAGATGTTTTCTATATTATTTGGACCATTATGATTAATGTTTATATTAAAAGCGCTCACATGAATATTTTCAAAATATTCATAAGCTCGAAAAAATTTCCGGAAATAATTTAACCTATAGTGGTATTACTAGTGAAAATTCAATTTCACTTCACTTGTACCACCGAGACACTGTACAACTGCCTATAATTTAAAATAACCAAAATCACTCTACAGAAAAAATATACAAAAATAGGAGAAAGGTAGAATAAAGAAAGAATTGAATGTCATTCTCCATAGGCTATCCTAGTCTCTTCAGCTGCATTTAAAGGAATTATGGCCGTTTGCACCAATTGATATTTAAGTAGACTTATGGAGCTTTGAGAAAGTTTTGTTTTGCACCATGAACAACTGGCTGCACCTAGCTAAGCTTAGAAATTCGCTCGCTTATTTTCCACTTATCCTAAAAGTGAAGATTTCCAACCAAACATTTTTGTGTTGTCAATAATTTTTCTGTTTTCGGGTTTTTGTTTTCCGTCTTCCAATTTCAACTGTGTTTATTTTTTATTATTGAAGAAGGGTGTTTATGGAGAATGATATGGAAGTATTGGATATTCTTGAAAATTTATTTCCAAGAAGACGGTACAACCGTAAAAGCTATTATGAAGAATTGGGTGAAAAAACCTTGGTTTTGCTTAAGTTTTACAACTGGTAAAAATGCTAGAAGATTCTTTGGAGCATCCGTACAATCTGTAAGCCCAGACAGGTCATCAGTTTTCTTATTTTCAATAACCTCTTTGTATTTTGCAGCTAAGGATATTAGCAATTCTTTTTCCCGAACTGTGAAATTTGCCGATCTGATTTTCTTATTTTTCACTGTGTTTTTCATTATAAACTATTTTCTTATTTAAAAAACAAGATTAAAATCCTTCGATTTTTAAAGAATTGACTTTTAACAGCTTTTAATACGTTATTTCAAATCACAAAAACTAAAAGTCACTAGAAACCATAGAGAAATCAATAAAACTGAACTTAAATAGCGAGGTTAAAATGTATTAAACACTTAGCTAAGAAGCAGAGTAAAAACATTGGTGCAACAAGCAAACTTTAAACTTATGCTTCAATTGGTGCAAACGGCCATTAGTATATCGGATTTAGGGAATGAAAGAAAAATCTTTATAAATTGTAATGCAATCCTAAACGACTGGTTCGATTTTAATTAAATTTTGTGTGTCTGTTCGAGTGACTCTGAATTTCAAAGTTAGTTCCGGTAGGTAGCGTTGCAATCGTGTTCACACTGAACTTATCCCAAACGGCGAGGTCTACGTTAATGAAACTTTTTTTATCCTGGATAGCTTAGAATAACAAATGATCCAGGTAGATGGCGATGTAATCGGGGCACACTGAACTGCGCTTGAACGGCCGGACCGATTTTGATGTTATTTTGTGTGAGTGCTCAAGTAAGTATCTACTTCGAAAATTTTGAATCACAATTATTGGTTAAATAGAAAATTCAACCCGAAGATTTTACATAGAAGACGTTACAAGTACGAATAACCATGGTTGAGGGGTACCTAACGGTTCAAAAATGGAAATATCGAAGAGGTTTACTTGTATTGAGCAGTAGAAAAGTTTCAAGTGGCACGGAAAGTTAGCTATGGAAATATTGAATGAAACAGCGAAAGTACCAGGAAGTACCTGACTAAAAATAAAACGTTAATGTCAGCTTTTAAGAAGAAGTAGGTGAAGGTTTACCAAAATCGAATCCGCAACCACGCAAACCTAATCTGTTGGAAGAAGACAATAATAAACACCGCCTTGAAGATGTAGGTAGGAGTAAGAGACGTCGATGTATAGTTTTCTGCAGTAAAATGGCCAACGAAGTTGGAAAAAAAGTAGATGCATAAGAAATTTCATAAAGTTGCTGCAGCATTCAACAAATATTACTGTCTAGATTGTTTTTTTGGTACTCATGAAACTAAAAAAACCTTTTTAAAATGTTGTTTACCAAGTCTCTGTATTTCATTGAAAGATTATAATATTTTTAATGCGTTTTTGGTTTTTTAATACTAATTAAACAATATAGTATATTGGTAAAAATGTTTTGTAGTTTTATTTCCAAAAAACCAAAAATAAAATCTTAACTACCGACCAAGTTGTCAAGTCGCCTTCACAAGACATGAGCCGAACTAATTTTCTAAATCAATACGCCGTCCACATTAAAGAATATATACATTTAAATGCAGCTAACATAACGAGACGAAAATTAACAATAAGTTGTGTGAGACTATCTTCAATAAGCCGGATAGTCTCAAAACTTTGAGAACACCTTGAATCATGTGCCTGGTCTCATACGGCACTCAACGTGTTAATGAATATATAACCGACATGAAATCATTAATTTCTTGCAACAATAAAATGAGAAATAATGTTTGCAAACAAATTTTTTTACTAGCGTGCGGAAAACTCCACATTTACTCACTAGTGAGGAAATTAAATTTGTTTTTTATTGACATTTTAGTATTTAAAATATATATTTGTATGGTTGCAGTTTACCAAATGACTGAAAAATCGAGAAATTTATTGGAATTCTGCTGTAATTTTTAATAAAAAGAAACGAATAATATCAATAATTTTTTAATGGCACTGGTATAAGCCTCATCAAATGAATGTCAAATAATAATAATTAATTTGTGGATATGTAGGTATTTAATTATAAATATTTCTTTATGTTAACTTTTGGGTTCTAGAACAAATAGTGTACCTAACACGTGCGTGGAGTGACTTTTCCGCACGCGATTGCTGGCCGAACTTCGCTAAAGTGTCGTTCGGCTATCTGCAATAGCGTGCGGAAAAGTACCACTTTCCGCACTAGTTAAGTAAACTACTATATTTTAAAATTAGGAAAATAAGATTAAAGAAGGAACAAATATATTAATTTCGAAAAGAATATTTTGCATTGCCCACTACAAATTGTGAAATTGAGTTAATCCCTTATTTGTAATTGGAATCAAAAGTACCATAATATAGACACATCTTCCTTTGTACTTATATTACGTATACAAAAACCTCACCGTACAAATGATGGGAGAGGGACATTTTGTATAACAATTCGCGTGTTGTTGCCGGATAGAATCATTTGTCAGATGCCCAGATCCTCTATCTCTGTCCTCTGTTAGTCTCTCGTTACTAATTTTGACGGTGATTGTAATATCCGGGATATTCCCTTCCCCCTTGTCGAAGGGGATCAATGAGATATGGAACTACGTTAATTTTTTATCCAATAAAATACTACGTACCGTACTCATGAAATTTGATTTATAAGTTCCTAATTTTGTACTTTTTTGTTTAGCTTAGTTGTTAATAACTATATTACCTAATCAGACCTGGGAAAAGTGTTTTACGTTTGCGGAAATATCAGCGAACAATTTTGATAGACATGTTGGTGAATGAAACAGTTCATAATTTTTATACACCATCTCATTGACGCACACACAACACTCAAGCCAAACGCTTGAGTATCGGAAGCTGATCGAGGAGCTAAAATCGGATGCCTTAATGGGGCAACCCATTGACCTAACGGCAGGAAAGACTGGGAGAAAGCTGTACCCATACAGGCTGAGGCCAAAACAAAGAATAGCTATTCCATTAAGCATATGTAACGACGCTACAACTTTCCAAGCGTAAGTGAGGGCAATTCACCATTGCGTTGGAGAAATTAAAAGGCAGGAAAGGACATTCCATTCAGTTGCCATCTTCACCGATAGCCAATCAGCACTTGATTCCCTAGAGGTCAATTTAAGCTAGTATGGGATAGCGTAGGTGCCTTAAACACACTTGAAGACCATTGCACGGACACGTTAGCCTGAGTACTAAGACACGTAAAAGGGCAATGAATTGGCGGATGAAACAGCCAGACAAGGCTCATCAATGCCATTAATTTGGCCGGAACCCTCTCATCAGGACAGACAGGCGAAACAGTTCATTAGAGGAGAATAGCCAACTTTCATGTCAGACCTAATTAGCAAAGACAGGAAAAATGTTCGAAGCCATAGTAGCAAAGCAAAGCTAATGGGGTTGACAGACGAGGTCATGTCACCTAGAGGAGAAAAATGCAGAGCACATCCATGTCAGTGCGATTGCCTGGCGAATGGCAGTTTCTTGAGAGAGAAGACACCGGCAAGAAATTACATGAAAGATTCAGTCTCGAAGTTGATTGGCTACTTGAAGAGTCGGGCTGGAAAATATAATCTAGATTCAGAGGAACACAATAGATCTGAAAAGGTCGCAGTGGAATAAGCGGATCAGTCACCTCACCAAATCTAATCTTATTTAATCTAATTTTATTGTCATGACATCTGTTTAACGATAAACCAAAATAAAGTGTTAAAACTGTTAAGTTGTTTGTAAATCAAATATACACATAGATTCAAAAGTTTTGCATCACCCTAAATCTCCGAAAAAAAAATGTGCTCATTATAAATGGATCAGAGATTAATCAAATAATTAGTTTCAATAGAAAAAACGAGAACCTGCATGAGAACTTTTAATAAAGAGTATTTTCACCTCTAGAATTTATGCAAGCTTGAAGTCGCCTGCCCATGCTGTTTACCAAATTATTGATATTCTGTTGAGGAATATTTCGCCATTCTTCTTGGGCCGCATGAACAAGCTCTTGTACACTCCTGGGTGGATCTCTGCGTGCTGCCACTGCCCTGGCAAGCATGTTCCAAGCATGTTCTATGGGATTCATGTCAGGAGATAGGGCAGGCCAGTTCAAACGATTGATCCCTTCAGTTTCAAGATTCTCATTTACAGCTCTGGTCCGATGAGGTAGGGCGTTATCGTCCATAAAAACGAAGGAATTGTCAACAGCTGCACACCATAATCTCACGTGAGGATGTAGAATCTCTCTGAGATACCCATCACCAGTCATCGTTCCCTCCACATGAATTAATTCTGTGCGATCATTTAACATGATACCAGCCCAAAACATAGCACTTCCTCCTCTGAAGGGCGGCACGGGGCGAGCATGGGCAAGCTGAGCAACTCTCGTTGGATCCCGCCACACACGTATTCGATGGCTATCTTGTACCAAACAAATCCTTGTCTCGTCGGAAAAAAACACCGAATTCCAAAATTCTTCAGGCAAGGCCGCAGGTTCTTGAGCCTACTGTAGTCGGCGAACTCTGTGCTCAGGTTGAAGTCTGGGCACTCTTATTGGTCGGCGACACCTCAAACCTATCGCAAGAATTCGTCTTCGTAATGTCAAGATCGATACTTGAACTCCCAACGCATGTCTCATATCTCTTTGGAGTGCTGGTATTGCCATGGTCGGGTTTCTTCGGATAGTTAAGTGGATATAGCGGTTCTGCCGCTGAATAGTAACACGCCTTCTACCGCTTCTAGGTCTATCACGAAGAGAATTGGTCTGGATATACCTGGAGATACCGGTTCCATACACGAGACACAATATCACTTTGCCAAACGCCAACTCTGTTTGCCACGAACCTTCGAGAATGACCTTCTTCAACTAAAGCCACTATTCTTGCACGGTCAATCTCACTTATGACTTGACGATTCATGTTTGCACTTAAAATCGTAAAAATCAAATGCCTTGAATGTTAAAATGATCGCACTAAAAATGTTATCTTACAAAAAAAACTGTAAACATCTGTATATTGCAAAAAATATAGAACATATTGAAATGGTAAATACTGATAAACAAGCCAACAAAAAATTGTTAGCCCAAAAAAATCTCTTCGCATCTGAAGAAGGTGATGCAAAACTTTTGAATCTATGTGTAGTATATTAAGTATTATGAACCAATTTTGCTAGAGACCGGTATTACCCTTAACGTTCAAGATGCTTATACCATTTTTTGCGCGATCGTATTGAAATATTCGAGTTTCGAATAAAATAATTCAAATTTCTTCGAAATGAACGAAATGTCAAAAGTGACATTTATACTTTTCGATCAGGTTAAAATATAATTAGCATTTTGGTGAAATATTTATTACTTTTTATATTGTTCTGTTCATTAAAAAAAAATCTTCCCATTTTTTGTTGTTCCTTTTGTGTAATGAATGAAGTAATTTATTATTTAGGACCACTTAAATGTATGTAGGGCTAAGACGTCGTAATTTACTTACCGACGTTTGAACGGTAAGTAAATCACTTACCGACGTGTTAGACTTAGAAACCAGTAAACACAACCTACCATCCTGACAACCGATGCTGCAATAGATATTTACGTAATTAGTTATGATAAGAGCTATATTGTTCAACAAGTGTAATATTTGCCAAAACGAGCGCTAGCGAGTTCTGCAAATTACGCGTGTTGAACAATGTCGCTCTCTTCATAACGTGTTTACGTACAACGTTTTATCTAATTCCGCGCTTTCATAATATTCAATAAAATCTTCAATTACAATGATAATATTGAAGTGGAATCAAATGGTGTTAGAAGTATTGTATGTATTCACCCAGAAAATTGACTTACTTTAAATAACTGTGTCTTGAATAATGTTTTCAATGTTTATAAATCTCAAAATACTATTGAATTAAAATAATGGGTAAATTGTACAGTTTAAATAATGAAATAATTGTCAGTTTTGACAGTACCTATATAATTAATAAATTATTCTTCGAAACTCATGTGGTATCTCTATGTTGAAACATAAACAGTTACGTAAAGTTTTTACATAACTACTTTTCATAACTGATATATGAAGGTTATGAAAAATGTGACGTTACCTAACGTCAAGGAGTGACGTAAAGTGTCACATTTGATAGCGGAATTAGATAAATAAACAAAAAAGGTCGATCGCGCAAAAAATAATTAAATAACAAAACAAACCTTATTATTAAAATCACAAGTAACTTCCACAAGATAATATTGTTGATTATTTCCTCGCAGACGTGTAATATTCATGTGCGGAAGAGTCTACAAAAGCACGGCTTACTATAATTATAAAGGACACAACAATACTCAGTTGTTATTGTAGGCGGTGGAAACACGAACATAAATTCCTTTTATCTGGATTCCGATTAATACCATTTCTATTGTTACTCTATATACAAATCTGAACACCAATAAAAAAAATCGTTAAATGCTGTTAGTTTTATTATACGGTTCGTTAAATTTCATACCGTACTGGTTATTGAGAGGTAAATAAACTGCAGTTATAGGAGTATGTTTTCATTTATTACCCTGTTGTTAAAAATTATCTATCGAATGCAGTTGTTGACTGCATTGTTTAATGTGTTTAGGTTATTTGGCACATTGGAGTATATTATAACAACAATCGTTATTAAAATGCAGAGATTGAATTCAAAACTATCTTTTTACTATTCTTTTAACTCTAGTTTGTTGATTCAGTTCAGTCTATGTCTACCTCATTATATGGAGTTCCAACGAAAAATGTGCTCCCAGAATCCCGGAGATATTTTGCAACTCTGATCTGCAGGTAAAGGGGCGTATATTTTAAATTAAGGTGTCGTCACAAAAAGAGATTCAATGGCCGGAAGTCCGTTGATCTGACCGGGCATCTATTGGACCTCTTCCCGAATCTAACCCCCTGGAGAACGCTGGTTCAAAACTGTTGTACGCGTGTAATCATAATGTAACAATCTTCATCAAAGGTGGATCTTATATTTTCATTTTCCACTCCATTAAGTCCTTTTTCCATACCTCGAGTATTCTTCACAGTTCGTGCCAAAAGAAGAGTTTTTGGTGTAGTTTCCAAATATATTCATCTCCACTATATTTGTCTAAAACACTGCTTTTAATATTTGACTTAACGTGTGCTTATCTTTTTTCATAATCTTTTTTTGAAGAAACTATAATTTTGTTAGTCACGCTAAAAAATGAACATCAATATCTCTTTCATGGCATCCCAAGCAAACAATTGAACTTTATCAGGATTTGGAAAAAAATTTCTTAATGGTAATTTTCATCTCTATTTGGATATGGGACTTCCTTCATCGACCTTGTTTAAGGATCATAATAGGCAGAAGTTAAATCCTTACAGTAATCCTTTGTTTGCTATCTACTTTGGTTCCTGTCATATCTTCTTCATCAATATCCCTTATATTTTATTCATCATCTGAAGATTCATTTTCATCCATCAGCTTTTAATTGCCTTTTGGTTTCTTATACTTTTTGGTAATTTTTCAATTACTGCTTCATGCTTCAATAGATTATATCCACTCCATATATCTTCTCTTCCCATCAAAACTCAGTTCAAAGTTTTTTGAATAAATTCATCAGGAACTATATTGGCTCCTGGATATTCCGCACCAGCTTTGCGTGGCCTATCCATACAATATTTCTTTTTGTGAATCAAAGCTCCACAATTTTCACAAGCACCTTTGCTATATTTTGTCACTATTTAATCAACTCTCCTTTTGTGGTGTTTGGTATTTTGAGGTGAGTCTATTAGTTCCATAATAACATAAGAAATGTAATGTGGTATGTGAGGATTAATACTTTTATCTCGGATGTTGGAAAATTAGTTGGTCCACTAATAGTATATTATACATTATTAAAAATAATAATAATTCACTGTCAGTCTTTCCTACCAATAAAATTTGTCAATTTTACAGGGAACTGTAATTAAGTATGAAACTCCGTGTGTCTTAGTTTCTAGGGGGGTCAAGTTTTCGTTGGAACTAATAAATACATCAAAATTAATATTGAAAATAACAATTTTTATAGTACATATTATATTAATTTTTTTTACAATTTAAACCTACTCGAAAGAATGAAAATAATGGAAAACCACTCCTGAAAATCTGTCGTGTACATTTAAATATATACGAAAGTTAAAATGGAACACTCATGTTACATTATAAATTCTGTTGGCAAATAAACCTCAAATAAAAAACATCCCTCTTAAAAATTGAAACACAAATTTTACAACGGAAACTTTAAAAGATTCATTTCCTGCCATTGGGAAAATGTATTTCCGAACACAGCAGTCCCAATAGAATTAAAGCTTTATACTTCAGAAGATGCCGTCTTTTGCTAGAGGGTGATGAAAAATAATTCATCAGACATGAACGAGTTTGCTAATAGCATAAGGAAAACAAACAACAAACAAACATCATCTATCATTCAGAAGTTTTCCTTGTAATACTAACGAACAAAATTCAAGCTAATTTTAAAATAAGTCCAGGTAAAAATCATAACGTGTATGTTTCATTTAGATTATTATCAAATCACAGCATTATCTGGCTATATATTCCTATTAATTTGAAATATTTATGACTGCTTGAATGGGAATAACCACATGGCAGCTCTTAATTTAGATGAATGTTGACGTTTAATGAACAATAATACTGGTATGAACCTTGTAGCAGAATATTCTACACCCCATTTAGCGCATTATACAGGGTGTATAAAAAATATTGGTCATACATTATTCCACATATCCTGTGATAAAAAATAGTTTGACTCAAACTCACTTACTTATACAGATTACGAAAAGTCTTTTCGCTTCGCGACATACGATTGACACAAGTACGACGAGGAAAATATGAGAAAAACTACTTAAAAGAGAGAGAAGAATAATTACGTGCAGCCAGCGATGGGCGTGTTTAGTTCCTTCTACCAATCTGATATGAAAGCAGCGTTGCCAGTTTAGAAATTTGGTACTTTCTAAGGAATAAATGAATTCTTTTGCACTTTTAACACGGTATAAAGCAGTAGTGAAGAAAGGAGGAAAGGAGCTGAACAAACAAATATTTGAACTAATAACCAAAATATGGAATGAAGAACAAATGCCAACAGAATGGAATCTAGGATTGACAAAACATCTTTAAAAAGGGAGACCAAACAAAGTGCCAAAACTACCGAGGAATAACCCTACTTAATACGGCATATAAGATACTAACGTCGCTAATAAGACAGAAAATAACTAAATACTCGGAAAAGAAACTAGGAGATTACCAATATGGGTTCCGAGGTGGGAAATCGACAATAGATGTCGTTCATGTAATGACACAAACGATAGAAAAATGTTACGAGTATGGAATAAATTTGCATATATTGTTTGTGGATTTTAAGCAAGCATTCGATAGTGTTAAGAGATATAAACTATTAGAGGAAATGCATAAAATGGGAATACCGAAAAAACTTCAGGCTAACAAAAATGTCATTTAACAATTCGAAAACCAAAGTAATAACAGATGAGGGATACACAGAAGAAATTGCTATTGAAAAAGGTGTAAGACAGAGTGATGCACTATCAACCACGCTGTTCAATATAGCGTTAGACGGAGCGATTAAAGCGATAGCTCGGGGAACTATAATTTCTCAGAATATGACACAAATAATAGGATATGCAGACGACCTCGCTTTAATTGCAACAAATAGAAACAGCCTGGATAAGATGCTATGCGATTTGGCTGGAGAAGCGAAAAGTAGAGGCTTGGAAATAAATGAAGAAAAAACTAAATACATGATAGTCAGCAGGGAAACAACGGAGAATATAAACGAAATAAGAATACAGAATTACAAATTTAGAAAAGTATAAAATTTTAAATATTTAGGTGTGATGATAAATGAGAAAAATGATAGAAAAGTAGAGATAGCAGAAAGAGTAAAAGCGGGAAATAAGGCGTACTGGAAGTACAATAAATTGATGAATGACAGACATTTAAGTAAAAACACCAAATTGAAATTGTACAAAGCTGCTATAAGACCAACAATGACATATGCCGCAGAGACTATGTGTTTGACAAGTAAAAACGAAGAAAACTTAAGGATAGCTGAGAGAAAAATATTAAGGAAAATTTTTGGCCCAGTGAAAACAGAAGAGGGGGAATTCAGAAAAATGATGAATCATGAAATTAGAGAAAAGATGAAAGGAGAAGATATCGTGAGGTTCATAAAAGCTCAAAGGTTAAAATGGTATGGACATATAAGTAGAAGGGAGCCATCAACAATAATAAGAAGAATAACAAACTGGACACCACAACTAAGCAGACTAAAAGGAAGACTGAAGACAAGATGGGAAGATCAAATTAGAGAAGATATACGAAAAATGAATATAAAAAAATGGAAAATAGATATAAAGGACAGGAAAAAATGGAAGAAGATAACAGAAGAAGCAAAAACTCATAGTAATTTATACAGGAAAATAAATAAGGAGAAAACAGCGGAGTGATTCACCGCAAAAAAAATGAATCTGACGAGCTTAAATCAGCGACAGGAATGAATAGCCTATATAATAAAAAATAAAGCCGTATTTAGTGGGAGAAAATCGAGATTGGCAATATTATTGACTTTTAAAATAAGTGAGATCAACACAAATAAGAATGAAATAATATAGTCCAAGAAAAAAATTGGACAAATTACAATCTGCAGTAAATAAAATCTAAACACTGCTTTCGATTTAACAATTATTGGTATTTAACATTGGTGCCGACAAAAATTGGGAATAGCTTTTACAGATTTGTCAACAGCGGTTAAAATAGGGGGGCACTGAACACACACCCATCGCTGACTCCGCCATTTATTCTTCTCTCTCTTTCAAGTAGTTTTTCTCATATTTTCCTTGTGTAAATCGTACGTTTAATATACTAAAGTGCATTCAAAAAACTTACAGGGTGCTTAATTTGAAAATTAATTTTTTCAACGCTGCTCTAAAACCAGAAATCATGGAAATTTATATGAGCTACTAATATAAGATAACCCATAAACTGGAAGAAGTAGTATTCATTTATTCATATAACCTTTTCTTAGAGAGAGTTCTTTAGAGTTCTTTTGGATTCGGCATTATCAAGAGGTAAGAGGTTAAAAACTAACCAAGTTCAAAAGAGTAAGTCATTTTAAAAACATGCGAAACAAATGCTTTTTGCACATATTTATATTTTGCTTTCATCATTGACAATACAATTTTATTTTAAAATAAGAATCTCTATGGAACATTAAGAAAACTAAACAAAAAGGCAACCGTCTTCGAAGATTAAGAACCCATTCAAAAATAAACTCATACTGTACTTACAAAAATACAAGCTATCGTATGCCTCGTAAATTTCAACGCCGAGAAAACAAATATGTGACAACGACAGCAAGTCTTGTTATATTAATTAACTTTTAGAAACTATGGAAGACAGATAAATTTCTGTGGAAATTAAGGTTAAGGTAGTTGGCATTATACCAAATCAAATAGACAAACGACGCAATTCATATAAAATGATTATAGTCGTTATAAATTTGATATGATAAATAATTGAAAGAATAGAATGTTTTGAATTGGGATGACAATAATTAATTGAATTGAATTATTCAAGTTTGTTAATAATCTAAATTCAGAACAGCGAACTATTTTACATACAAATCAAAACCATTAAAAATACGAGGGAAGTTAGGAAGATTCCTATTTATAAAAGTAAAAATACGTTTTCACTCAAAACGTACTCGTTCATCAAAACAATCCAGTGTTTCACTTTAGTCTTTCTGTCTTCTTTTTTTCTCTGATTTGAATACAGCCATATGACCTTTAAACAGATTTTCGCTTTAGTCGTCTTCGTCTTATTTTTTCCACAAATTCTTTCAATGTAAATCTTTAAATAAAGATAAGTGGCCTTAAATTTGAGGAAACTGCTAATGCTAATATGAGTAGACTCTCATATGGTAGTTTGCAGACAAGAATAACGAAACTTCGAAGATTTGTTTTCAAAAGTGAGCAATGCGGCAAACAACCTTAACTAGTTGATGAATTCGTGAGGGCTGTAACTGTGTTACGTTGAAGTTTATAGTCTTTTCACGTTTACTGAATCTGAAAACTTCATAAATAAATAAATAGAGATTGTGCGGTCTTCCAGAAATGTTATCTTGTATCATAGGGTTGCTGTATTCAAATGGAATGAAAACACTGGAGTTCAAAACTTGTATGTATGTATGTATGCATTTTTGGGTGACATTTACTGAGACCCAAAAGATCTATTGTGCCCCCTTACTTCTATTTAGTTTCAGAGACTAGTAGTTCTATCGGTCCCATATACCAGAAGAATTACAGGATATCTGCAGGCTTCAACTAAGATGAAGGATTTAGGACTAAATATCCTGTCCAAAAAAAACCCGTCCCGTAATATCCCCTATCAAAAATAATCCCTCCAATATTATCTCTAGCTTGAAAAAACCTTTTCCAAAAATATCCTTGGATTGAATTTAATTATTATAAATAATATTTGGCAATGTGCCTCATCTATCCAGTAATCTCCCTAGCTATGCACTAGGATTCTGAATTGCTGTGCAATTCGCAATTATATGGATGGAGGTTCTTCTTCTATCTACATTCTTCTTCTTCCACTAGTTTAAGCTATTCCAGGTGACCATGTTCCGTTAGGATTCCTGTTTAAACTCTTAGTGCAGTTTTACTTCGACTTATGCATTCACAGGTTGTAGTCACCCAGAAGAATCTTTGATTGTCAAAGCCCTACTAGATCTTTCCAATGGTCAGATCTTCTCTTTTTTCTCGGTTCTACCTATTTCTTCCAATATTACATTGGGACTGATTCCGCAAAAGGGTTGAGCATCCCAAACGGGTATTTTAGTCCCTCTCTTTTGCTATTTCATTTCCTTCTATTCCAATGTGTTCTGGAATACACAGTAAGGTGACTATATTGTTCTCGACTAGTTCATTGAGTTTGCCTAGGCATTCCCATACCATTTTGGAACTGATTACACAAGAGCTCAGTGCTTTAATGGCTGCTTGACTATCTGACATTATGATAATCCTTTGTCTTCTGTATCCTTTATCAATATTGAACTGGGCGCACTTTCTTATGAATTTCCGCTTGAAAGACACTTGGGGATTTTCCTAAGCTTTTGGTTCCTGGCCCGAACAGTCCTATCCTAGTTCCTTTCTATTGCCGTCTGTGTACCATTGTATTCTTTTCAAGTCTGGTAATGGTGTTTGGATCCCATTCCTTCTTGTTGCTCAACTCCGTAATGAATTTCTTTGAAAATTTATACTTTTTTATCATACTGTCTCGTGGCTATCTGATTTCTAAGAAGTAAGGAGGAGTTTTTTCTCTCCAATTTTTACCATGTAACTTATTCAACTTCATCCATAACTTATTTTTGTTACTAGGCGTCTGTGTACATACAATATAGTTTATTTCTGACAGATCCTAACCTATAAAGTTAGCAGAGCCACTTGCAAACAAATCGATGAAACCTATTCCAATAATTGTCGAGAATTTGTCGTGAACGTAAAAAATTTGTCGAGCTCTTAGTTTTTTTATAGGGGGTGGCTCTGCTAACTTAATATTGAGTTAGCAGTGCCACCCATGAATAAATATCAAAAAGCATGAAAATTGTTACGAATAATTGTCAAGTAATTGTCGAAATCCATCTGACGTAAAAAAAGCAAAACATCTATTCTTTCTAGCATATATTGTATATATACCTACCTTTATCTTGGAAATTCCTGTTTTTTGAAGAAATTTCGTATTTTTGGCAACAGCGCTTAAGTATAATGACATTTTACGTGTTTTCCATATCATTATTGACGAATATAAAGTTTTTTTAAGCAACTTCCTATTTTCCAGTAGCAAAAAAATAATGTTTCAAAGCTGAATGATAGAACACACTTATGTAGTACACTTATGTAACTTTGTTGATTTATTATTTTTTCAATAAGAATTTACCTGAACAATTGTCAAATGACCAAAACGTGTTTGTCGTGGGTGGAATCTCCAGATCTTCATGAGCGAATGAAAGAAATATTCTGATTTCTCAGTTATACCCACTTGTAACTTGGTTAAATATAATGTTTTCCATCCAGAAATGTACTGAACAATTGTCGAATGATCCAAATGTAATTGTCGTGAACACAGAACAAATGTCGCGCCCCTGTTCTATCATTCAACTTTGAAACATAATTTTTTTGCATCTGGAAAATAGGAAGTTGCTTAAAAAACTTTATATTCGTCAATAATGATATGGAAAACACGTAATAGTATATTACGTAACGTGTGTGGTAAGAAGCATTTTACGCACGAATGGAAAAGTTACGCACGATGCCGCATGGCGGCGAGTGCGTACTATACTTTACCTAGGACCTACTTGTACTTGTATTTTTTATAATAAGCATAAGAAATAACAGTTACATAATTAGAGGTGCTTGGTAAACTCCATCTCTATTACTCTATTACCAATGAAAGAAGCACATTAAAGAACTAACGTTTAATCATTATTAATATATTGTTGATTATCGAAAGTCCATTTTTCAATTATAATCAATACATATACCTAGCCCTTTGGGCTTTTCACAGTCAAACGTGGCCAAATCGAATGTTTTCAAATAGTAAATTTTGAATAAAATGGTGACGTCTATTGACAGTTGCTAAGATGTTGCTAGGGAAGCCGTGCGATTTACTTTACAGCTGTGCGTTTTTTTTACAGTGCGTAATAGATGTCATTACATTGATACCGACTGTGTGTTATTGACTGATTACAGGGGGGGTCGTAGGTAAAATGTCATTATACTTATGCACTGTTGCCAAAACACGAAATTTCTTCAAAAACCAAGAATTTCCAAGAAAAAGGTACATAAGGAATAGATTTTTTGCGTTTTTCACGTCAGATGGATTTCGACAATTACTCGACAATTATTCGTAACAATTTTGATGCTTTTTGATATTTATTTATTAAGTTAGCAGAGCCACCCCCTATAAAAGAAACTAAGATCGCGACAAATTCTCGACAATTATTGGAATCGATTTATTTGCAAGTGGCTCTGCTAACTTTATAGGGGTAATGATTTTTTGCTGAAAACTAGTACATTTGTACTTTTTGCAAAAAGTTGTAAATATGTTTAAACATGTACCATTAAAAAAAAGCAATTTAACAATCTTTCCGCATTTTTACGATCTCTGAAAGTAAACACCCTCAGTACATCTAGACATTTTGGATCAGTTTACCGTCTGCAAACGAAATCGGAAATCGAGGGATGAATCCCTTTGAACTCGCTTCTTCCCGAATTTTTCACTGTCGATTCGGAGAAATCTCATCTTGTATGCTGAAATCATCCGTTTCCTACCAGTCTGTATATTCTACCTCTAAACATATATATATTTGCGCAATCTTAGCCTGCAGCTACTGGTTATAAGTATGTGGGGCTTATCTAAAAAAATTAAAAAATTCGAGGGCGTTTTATTCTCACCATACGTTCAACTTTCTATGATTTATGCGCAAGCTAACATGTTTTTTTAGGAGACAATTTTTAATAGAGGAGTTCAGTCTAAGGTCAGTGTGGCCAATAAAAAGTGGTTTTATCTGACAAGAATGACAGTTAAGGTCTACCCTTCAAAATATAAGATTTTTGCATGTTTTTTATCATTGCGAACATACTATATTGCTTTATTAAAATAATGAAATTTAAAATGACTTTTTAGCTGAATAATCAACATATCGGTGGCCAACAACTCTAGGAACTTCTGGCAAGTCACCATTTCATTTCTGGTATTCAGTTACTAATTATGTCAAATGTCAGTTATATTTATTTTTGTTGATATTCGTTTAATTCTGTATGTCCATTTTCGATTAGATTTTTGTAGCATTTCTAGTTAGTTATATCTGTATTCTTCTAATTACTTTTTCCACTGACATCTGACATAACTAGTGACAGAATAACAGAAATGAAATGGTGACATGCCATGAGTTCCTAGAATTATTGGCCACCGATATGTTGAGTAATCAGCTAAAAAGTCATTTTGAATTTCAAGATTTACGCTTCGGGGTGTATTTATTATTTTAATAAAGCAATATAGATGTTCGCAATGATAAAAAACATGCAAAAATCTCATGTTTTGAAGGGTAGACCTTAACTGTCATTATTGTCAGAAAAACCACTTTTTGTTGGCCACACTGACCTTAGACTGAACTCCTCTATTGAAAATATACCAAATTTGTCACCAAATTTATTAATGTACAGGTTACAGGTTATAAATATTCATCATCTTCGCTTGTCGAATTTAAATATTTGATAGTAATTTATATTTACTAGTTGAGAACAATTTTGCGTCCGAGCTATACAGTTACAGACTATACCTTGTTTTTAAACCAGAAAAAGCATTTTAAGACCACTAAAAGTTACTTGATTGGAAGTGTGTACCGAAAGGGCCGTGTTAAGAATTTTTGAACTAATTGACTATTACGTGACATACGTTTTGTATTGCTCTCAGTTGTCGTGTTTAATGAGGGATCAAGGCAAGTCTAGAATTGGAATTATCATTGGCCACAGGCCATGGCCAAAGTGGTAACCAACTATCACATTATTGTGAAGAAAATGTAAGGTTATAATAGGTAATTCATGTCAAATTTTATGATAAATAAGTATGTATAAAATGATACTGTATGTTTAAAATAATTTTTTTTATTAAATTGTATTGTAATGTAAGTAAACATTTGAAAAAATAAGATTTCATTTGAAAATTTCTATTATTAACAAGAAAAAACAAGTATGGATTTTGTTTATCAAATTGAATAAATACTAAAATTGGTTGGAATATAATAGGTACTCAGTTGAACATAAAACAACAAATGTAAAAAAGGTGTACCTAATGAAGATTGAAGTAATATTATTCGCACATAAACTCAAAGCAAACAAATGTCGATGCCAGTTACATCAAAAAAGCTGTGTGAAACTGGCGGCAATCTGACCAATCTCTAGGCTGTAGAAATGCCAACTTAAATTCAAATCCTTCCTCTTAGCTTAAAAACAAGGTATTTATTATTGGTTAATTTAATTCGATACTTTTCGCATGAAATTATGGACAGTTTTGACCAGTTTCTATAGCGTCACAATGATTGTTATTTTATCAACAACGTCAAGCTGATAGTATATTATCAAAAATTGAGAGAAATTGGAATTATTGATTTGTATAACAGCCAGATGGATAAAGAAGAATCAGCAAATATCACTTGTCTGTTGCTGCTGCACGAAAAATAAAAGGAAGATCTATGAAGCAACGTAACAATATTTCAAGAAAGTTATGTAGCGGAGAGTGCCAACAATAAAAAAGGAGTTGCAAATGAAATTTTATAGAATATAACGAAACCAGAAATCTCCTGCAGTACTTCAAAGTATGTAACAGAAAACTTGGTTAGAGATGGAGACATTTCATACTAATTGAGGAAACGAGAAGACATTCACCCAAATTTTGTAAATAATGTTCATAATTGTAATAATCGTATTATAAATATAAATATAAATGAATAAAATATTCGTAATAAATAGCTTAAATGGTAATTGTTACTTACGTCGTTCAAAACTGTTAAAATGCGTTGTTCACAATATAGGAAGGAGAAAAATTGAATTATGTAGCAAGATCCCCTTCTCATTAACTCAACGAGGCAACTACGCCTTTTTGATGACCCAACCTTTGACCTGTCCGTTAGAGTTACTAGAGTAGCATGCTAATTAGTTCTGAAGAGTGAACACGTCAACCTTTTTTGAGATTCACTTTTTTTCTTATTCCACCTCTAGTTTATATTTTCATAACCGTTTGTTTTGTAATACCAAGTCATACAGTGACATAGTGTTACGGAATATTTTCTTCAAACGCATCACTCCGATAATATTTACATTGTTAACTTGTCACACCGGCGCCCAACGTGGGGCATGTTGCATAATGCACTATACTTTTTGTCGAAGACTGTATCCTTGGAGATACTATACATTTTATTCTCATATGTACATCTAGACAAATAGTAACAGAGATGCTACTGCTCACTCTCTGTCCCTTTGAATTTACCGCTCAAATTGTACTCGGTATACTCGGGTACAGATGTTTTTGTTCGATTTCTCGGCATGTCTATTTGTGCTGCTTTGTCTCAAAAAAGAAAAGGTCCATTTTTTTGGATACCCTCAATTGCTCTCCATGTTAATAAACTTTAATTATGTTTATCTCGAACTAGAGGCAGTCAATCGACTTGAAACTCTAGTGGTAATTGTATCACAACATCCTTAATAAGTATACGGAAACTCAAGCACAGCAGCTACCTTGAAGTATTATTATCAAGACTGCCCATTTACCAATTACCCATCGCTCAATTATTCAGTATGCGCTGCTCACTGCAAATGTGAAAGTAAATACCCTAAGACAAATTATACATTTATCGTCTTTATCCAGTCGTCAGTCGTCAGCTTAAATCCCTAGCGATATTTATTGGAAGTCCTTTGAAAACGATACAGGATACATACACCAAATCTCTAGTGAATTATACGTTGATCTTAATTGACAGGATTAGCTCTCGACGTCGAACTACCGATGCAAGATTTGAGAAAACTGCTTTTCATCAAGCTCGATCTCCACACAAAATTTCCACGTCACTTTTATCAGACTGAAGAAAAAGTTTTTTACAGGATTGGCTTGAAAAATATATGCTGTGGCTGGGAATATTTTTCATTTTTTACTGTGCAAATGGTTTTAAGTTTAAGCGTTGTGTTTTACGGTCAAGTTAGCAGCAAACTGGTGACGTCATTGAGAATTTAATACCCGGCTCTATTTTCATCAGTTTGACTGTCACTGTCCATTTTGTGCTTAAAAATTTATTGATTTGCTAATACAATGAAAATGGAAGGTAGACAGAAAGTTGTGTTCATTACCAATATCATAGGTTTATACCAAAAAATAAAGATAAACAAGAGACTAAAAAAGCAGAATATGGTCTAGGTGATGATCAAGAAAAGAAACCATCCAGATAGCACAAGACGTATTAAAGTCGTTCGTTTACACTCTATTTTAGTCTGGACGTCTTAGTCCCTTAATAAGATGTGTTAAAGATGTGTTTCTGGAGACATTTTAAAGATATTTGCTTCTCACATACTAAATACGTTTCAAATACATCGTAAGTGTGTAGATATATAAATAAAATTTGAAAAAAGTAAGTATTGTATTCCATGTAATAATTTTTTCATGCGTAATCCATATTTGAGGTTAACTGGCCAACTAACAAAATAATAGCACTAGTTGTCCAGGCCATATTGTCCGCTACAAAAACTAAACACTTAAATGTACGTATAATATAACTAAAAACGAAAAATACCGAAAACGTGGTCAGAAATTTTGCAAGTAAACAATGCAGTAGATAAAATAATTACTAGGTTATGTTTGTATTACAAATCGCGTTTGAATCATTGGTTGAACCGTGGTTTAAATTTTCAAATATTTGTTTATTTGGACGTATTATCACGTATTATCTAGCGGGGATTTGTAGTGACCAATGAAAATGCTAGTTTCATCCATCTTCAATAAATCATCAATTTGATACGAATAGGAGCGAGGACGTCATTTTACAGTTTGATCAAACTAGTTGACTGCCAAACTGAAGCTAATTCTGAAGCTAATTTGTTACTGATTTGAACGTGTGACAGTCTACATTTTGACAGCCAAACTGAACCTAATTTGATAATTTGAATGTTGAAATAATACCCTTTTTGGTGTGCGTCATCGATTGTGACGTATATCCCGGTTTTCGGCATGTCGTTTATTTTATTTGCTATTTTGACATATAGCTAACCTTAAATTTGATACATAAAATCATCAGGATCGTATTCAGCCAAATTGGAAAAGGCTATGAAATCAATAATTACCAGCATCTTCTTTTAACTGAAAATATTTCAGAATTTTCAAAATGCTGATGTTTTTTCGTGTATCTAGGCATATTTTTGTATTATTTAGATAAATATAATAAGATTAATATTCACTTCAAATAAATAATAATTGACCGTAAGCAACAAAGTACACACCTGACAAGGACTGTCAGTGTGACAGTAGAAAAAGACGTAAGACACATTGCCGCTACGAAAGTAACGCCTTCATAGTATTTTGAGCTCCCGATTGATAGGTTGCGCTGGCGCGTAATCTAAGCATCAACCAATAAAATTTTTGTAAGTCAAAGATTAGGGTTAACGTTTGTAAAACATTCAAACGGTTCATTATTGTGATATTTTGATTATGATTAATCACAGACCTGCCTTTTTTTCCATTTCTTCCTACGTAATCTGTTAAAAGGACAATAACAATCGATGACGCACACCAAGAAGGGTATTATTTCAACCATAACACCTCGCTAGGGCAAGTCGTTTTCTTGTGTATTTTCAAAAATCAGTTATTGAGCTATTGTTTCCACTTTTTTTAGTCAACTGTGATTTAAAATTTGAGAACATGTCATATTATAAACCTAACATAACCTAACAGTGTAGTTGGAATGCTTCTGGTGAGTCTGTCTCAATTGAAACATTACATCGAAGATTAAAAGAAATTAACTCATGTTTACGAAGACTTTTGAGAGTGCCATTAACACATTTGGCACTGCCCACTGGATCGTCCGACCTAAACCCCATCGAGTATGCTTGGGACCATCTTCATAGATTGCTCAATTCCCATGAACCACCCCCACATACACTCCAAGATAGCTTCTATCTCAACTTTCGAGAAAAATTGATCAGAGCTATGGAAAAAGCTTTCTTTCTGGAATTGTAACAAAACATATTAATTCCTTACACCGATCCTGGCAAAGCAAGTATTAAACGTAACTTCAAACGCAGTTTTCACGGTTATCTACTTAGGTTCGTTAATGTTATCTTTATAATTGTTAGTCCTTGAAGAAGCTTTTAAGGATTTGTTTGTGGAAGTCTCTTGGGTAAAGTAAAAGATACTTTAGTTCCGAGATCATCTCTCCTACCTCTTATTCAAAGTCAAAACTACACTGAGAAGTGATTGTTGGAAGATGGATTAAATTTATCAGAAGGTAATATGTATACTTTGGACATGTCATACTGTTCAACTGAATTTACTGTTTCAGTGCAGCTCTAACATTATCAATACTCGGATAAATGGCTGTTGGCCAAAGTGTTTATCAACTGCCAGCTTGCATTAGCTGGCAGTCAAACTTTCGGCTATCCTAGCTGCCACTATCACGTTGATATTATTAACCATAGAACATACAATTGAATACGAGAAAGTAGTGTCCCGTGATTGTGACTGTCAACTGTGCCATTATTGTTTGCTTACATTTTGCATCGTTTCTATTTTAGATTTAAGTATTATCATCGTTTGAGACATCAGGTGTGTTCTTTTTGACTGAGATCTCAGCTCACTTCAGTTGAAATGATCTGAGATAAAGTGATGTGAGTAAGCACCAAAAAGAAGGAACTACTCAATTGAAACGCTTGATCTGCCGACGCATGCGTGAATAAGAGACATAAAACATATAAATTCGTATATATCAGCATCTAATTATGTTATTGTATCCATAATTATTTCTCTTTTATTTAGTAACAAAAGAAAATTAGGTTATGTGTGTTTATATGTAAACAAAATCAGATATTTCTTCATCCCCTCCACTTTATTTCCGACTCAAGTCCAATTGATACCCCCTTGCATCACATTCAGCATCTGTGAAGGGGGAGGAAAAATCTCAGTTCACTTCGAAGTGAGTAAATCAAAAAGAACGCGCACAGTACTGATGTGAGCTGAGATTAACTGAGATCTCAGTCAAAAAGAACACACCTATTGTCTCGCAACTGTCACTGTCATTTGATTTCCTGTTTGCTTTTTTTTTGAACCACTACAGGATCACATACTTGTATAGGAAAAATGTCGAAAATGTGTCCAACGGTAAGCATTAAATAGTAGATGGCGCGAGAGTAGCAAAAGGGTCAAAAGCCAGATTAAAGTATGCCGACCAAGTTAACCTAACAAAATCTCCGTCTATATTAGTGTTTACATTTATACTGGACGACTCATGCGCAGAGCCTTTCTGCGCGTAAGTCGTCCAGTTTCCAACCGTTTGTGATTGCTCTACAAACAAACCTGATAGTTGTAGGAATTTGTTGTATTCACATGAATAAAGTGTTGGTTCTCTTCTATCATCAGAGCGCATAATGCCTAGTACTATAAAAATATTTTGATTATACTTTTATTAGACTGTTTTCGTCCATAAAAATTTGATTAACATAAATGGTTAAAGTAACACTCACTGGATCCCAGATATTAATAAAGTACGTCAGGTGAATTTAGTGAAATATGAGAAATGCTATCTGATACTATAACCATAAAATAACAGTGACAATTATTTTTTCGTATGAGAATTATAATAAAAAAAAATGTATTATGGATATCGCGTCCAAGAAAACATATAAATGAAGATGTTTATCGGGCACCTGTCGTATATACAAAATGTAGAAACGGTGATGGGTTAAATTTTAATTGAAAAGAGAAGGTGTATATTCAATTAATGTTCAAATATTCACACTCAACTTGTTTTCTACTAGAAACGAGACAGTAAACATCAAAAAAACATGTTGTGGAATCGTAAAAAGTTGTTTCCGTGGTATTTTATTGAGTATAATTAACTTTTTTTCAATAATTTAGTAGGAAATATCTTTTTTATATTATCAATCATTGGAAAGAGATTATTAATTGTAATTTTCACCTGAGACACAACAACCACTCTTAAATTTCAAAAAAATTTAATAACAGAATGAGTCTACATATTTAAGCATCCCTTTATTGAAAATAAAAACAAAGATGATGACGATTATGAAGAATTTTACACTTTTGGTTGGTCTCTACGTCTCTATTGCTGATTTGAAGGTTTTTTGCCGCTCTTCATGTTTTAACTCCAAACAAAATAGCACCTGAGGTCATTATGTTCACCTAACGAGTAGTCTTGAATCGATTTTGTCGATATTCACATTCCGTTCACCAAGTTTGGTTGTTTTGGAGCGACAAATAGTTCTAATTTCTGATACCTATAAGGTGTCACATACGTATTTTCTACATTTCCTTGTCAAAATATCAATGTAAAATGTAAAATCCAGGTGACGTCGCTTTAAAGCGGTAGCGATAGCTTTTATGAACGGATATGGTTTTAAATGAAACTAACTGTTTTTAAATGACTCCACAATATATTTGTAAAAATCTGTAAATTGCAATTTATTAACGGAATTTCACCCCTGCGGAGTTAGGAAATAGCCAGAAGAAGCTATTAGTCTCTGAGATTTTCTTCAGGAACTAAGTAGAAGAAAACGGGCAGGCACCTTTAGAGAAATACTAACACAAATGACAGTTCATTAATTTGTTCAACAAATGTTTTTTAAATTTATTTTGGTTTTTGGTACCTAGTGAATAGAAAAACAGTTATAAGTAGTATATTCCTTGGAAAATAATTTCTCTTAAATCCATGACATATTGGAAAAAGTTACAAATGTGTCATTATTCCTCATTTTTATGAATTATGATAATAAGAAAAGGCATTGAAAGACAAATTTATGGTTGAATTTGCACTTCATGGAAAATAAACTCAAAACAAATCCAAGTTGACCTAAAATTTTAAAACAAAGTATTATAAAAGAGTTCATAATATTAATATTTTGGAAAAATATTATAGTTTATTAACTTAAGTAGGTCTTCTTATTTTCTCACAGAAGTAGGAAACTCTGAATTGTACGCTTGCTTCAGTTGTGGAGTTCTTTTCTTATTGAACGAGCGGACAAATTTTATCCATTCACCACTAGAACTATTTTTGTATCAGGTGTTAGCGACCATCTAGCTAGCGCATATGAGACGAGTTACAAAATTCTGTCTTTGTTGTACCGGATAGAGTTGAGCTTAAGGAAAAATTTTTTTGCATTATCAACATATTTTTTAAAATGTTTGCAATTGTCACTCTTTCTCCGAAGGTGTGATACGTACTAACCTGATACGTACCAACCTGATTTTTCGATTATTGCTAATTTATAAGTTTTTATAACCCATTTGAATTAGATTTTATTATCATGGTTTCGATATAAAAGTATTGAAGGTAATCGCGCGGAAAAGTAAACAAAAGTAATAAAAAATTAACAAAAAGGAAAGGTGGATTATTTCAACCATTAATAACAGAGTGCGCCGAATGTTGTTAAGGGAAGGGGGCCAGGTAGGGGTGTTTTTTTCTATTAAAGAACACCAAACAATGAATTCAGACAAATACTGGTTGAAGTATTAACAATGAGTAACTTGTGATTACCAACATTCTGGAGAGAGAAAAGAAAATATTTAGAAAAAAATGTTTACTGGGTACGGTTGGAAGTTCGTTTCTGTTTGATTATTTTACGATTGTGAAGGGTTGAATAATGAGGATTCAATCATTCTTTACTTGATCACTTTTTTTGAGTAATTTCAATTTTATGAGTATACTGGGTGAATCACAAGTTACGAAAGTAAGCTCAGTAGCTTTTAAGTTTATCTCACTCACACAGTTAAACGACTTCATATTATAACATCAAACTGTTTCATACAAGATCTGTCAAACTATGGAAGAGAGAAATTTAATTGATTGTCAGCTATACCAAGAACATTGATAATTTGCAATATAATTTTGTCATAGATTTCGAAAGCGTGCTGCTTGAGGAAAGTTATGGCAAAATTATTAAAATTTATCAATGTTTGAGGTAAGATAATTAATATCCTCGTCAGTATTATCAAGTCGTGACATTTTGAAATATTGAATATTTGGAACGTCAAAATCTAAATATAAATCAAAATTTAACCATGGCAACTTAATATAGTGAAAACAACCCATGTTGTTCTAATTGGTTGTCTTCAATCAAAGGACCTCAAATCATCTGATTTCATTGGATTTCTACTTTCAGATAAATAAACTAAATACATCCTTAAAAACAAACTGATTGTTGTTTGTTATAAAATTGTTGGCTTGGACTATACAAAAAGCAAAACATTATCTACTTCTATCATTTTTTGAATTCATTTCCCCATGCAAGCTGACAAAAATATATTCAAAATAGTTCATAAATAACTCGGAAAATCTTTATGGAGATTTGATCGACTTTCGTCAATTTTACAATACTTTATGCTTCCATTGGAATATATTATTCGTCGACTAAGCTGCGTTTTCACAGTCTGCTGTATTTGATGGATCTAAAAATACATCGAGTAACATCGGAATGGAAAATACAAATTTTCACCCTTCATGCATTCTTAACGCTGCAGATAAGGGATGGGGATTAAATGCAGACTATATGTAAATGTCTCTCATCTCCATAATCGATGTAAACAAAAAAAAGCTGAGGACTACAAGCTGACGCTGTGTATGTGTCTCTTGTGTCTTAATTGATACCGGCCCTAATGGCGTTATGTAAATAACTGAAAGATTTTTTAAATAGTATTAAAATGATTAAAATAGTTATGTATATGTATATGGGATATACAGTTCCGAGAATATACTGTATACATTCCTTGTATAAACCATTTTGTTGAATATACAGCTTCTGAACAAGACAGGTTTATAAGCTTCTGTTTGGTACAAGTTTCAGAAATAGAAAGTTTCCTGAAATTGACCTCGTCTGGAAACACTTTTCGTCCGCTGTTCAAAAGTTTTATCTGACGCATCACGAAGAAATCTGTTTGTTTTATCTCTAGATATTTTTTTGCTTTATACCCAATGCTTTGTTTTTTAAAAAAAGTTACGGAAATATGGATATGTATATACACTGTGTTATTTATAAGATACGACATAGGGATTCCTGTAGAAAAATGTCAAACGCGAGCTAACTTTTTTACCAAATAGCGTTCATTGAAAATAATAACAGATTTGGAAAGGTCGTTGAAACATGAGTTCAAATCTTAGAACATAAAGTAGTAAGGAAGGATCATTACGCCAAGGACAGTTAACCGGGATGGTTATCCAAAATGGCTGCCGCAGAATAGAATATATCAGTGGCGCCGTACCCAATTTTAATTAGAATAAAACGATTTCTATAAAATGGAGTTAATATTTTCAATAACTCAATTGAAAATTTTTACGATTGAATAGTTTATCAAAACATTATTTTAATGGCATTATAGACATTAAAGTTGGTAAAATGAAAGTAAAAAACAATCATAGGTACATTTAAATTTTTATTTACAATAACATCAAAATGATACGCCCTTGTCATGTCATATCATGTCAAGTGAAAATTTAGGTTAGGAACAAATATGTGTATGTTTTGAAATTTTTAACATAAAGACCAATATTCACATCTGTAGATTATAATAATTATAATAATATGTACTCACCGATGAAAAGTAATTTTCAAAGCGTCGTTTTTAGCAGTCTTTGAACGTCCACAAGCACTACAACTAACCATTGTCTTAAAAACTATATTTATAAAACTATATTTATATCACTGAGAGTATTATATAACGTATATGAAAAACCAACTTAACCTTAGAAAATCCTATTATAAACTAAAACATTTGAGTTAGTAATAATCGGCAAAATATAACATAAAAACCAACTTTTAAACAGCGACCAAACAAACAATAAGTCCTAAAATGGTTATCCAAAATGGCCGACGTCTCTTTTATTTATTATGTGAGATGTAGCACACGCTCCTTCCTTACTACTTTATGTTCTAAGGTTCAAATGCACTTTTAATTTTCTTAAATTCGCTATGGTTTAATAAAAAGCTTAAAAAAGTAGTACACCATTTTTCGCGATACTTCACGTTTAACTTTCAAATTTCCCGTGCTTCTACCCGTCTGGCTATCTCTTACGCGGTGGAACAAAGCTAACGAGCGAATTTAAGAGAACTAAAAGTGTATTTGAACTTATTTTTCAACGACCTTTCCAAGTCTGTTATTATTTTTTATCTAATTCCGCTATCAAATGTGACACTTTAAGTCACTTCTTGACGTTAGGCAACATCACATTTTCATAACCTTCATATATCAGTTATGAAAAGTAGTTATGTAAAAACTTTACGTAACTGTTTAAGTTTCAACATAGAGATACCATATGAGTTTCAAAGAATAATTTATTTATTAGGTACTGTCAAAACTGACAATTATTTCATTATTTAAACTGACAATCACCCCATTATTTTAATTCAATAGTATTTTAAGATTTATAAACATTGAAAACAACAACAACAACAACTGATCACAGTTATTTAAAGTAAGTCAATTTTCTGGGTGAATACTTCATAGTAACAATACTTCTAATATCATTTGAATCCACTTTATCATTGTAATTGAAGATTTTATTAAATACTATGGAAGCGCGGAATTAGATAAAACTTTGTACGTAAACACGTTATGAAGAGAGCGACATTGTTCAACTCGCGTAATTTGCAGAACTCGCTAGCGCTCGTTTTGGCAAATATTACGCTTGTTGAACAATATCGCTCTTTTCATAACTAGTTACGTAAATAACTATTACCGCACTAGCGTTTTTGAATACATTATCGCACTAGTGATAATGAGAATCAAGAAAAATATTAATACCAGAATTAAATATTTAAAATAACACAGGAAGCTGCATTTTCAATATCCGAAGGGAGATTGTCTTCGCATGAACTTATTTTTATAGATTTTTGTTTATTCAACTTTGACAATTTTATGATATATCTAACTAATTTATTTTAGTTCCGCAGCTTTGTTTGACTTTGCTGCTATGGTCACAAAATATTATGATATACAGTACATTGTAGTCAATATTAATAACAATACGTTGGATTGAAGTTTTTTTTAAATAAAATTTAATTATATACTGTTAATAATACTAATAAACAGTTGTAGATAAAATTTTGTACGTAATACGTGGGATAGGAATTATTAACGCACTTATGTATAGTGTAACTATTGTTAATGTGATGACCCATATTTTTAATCCCTTTGAAGGAAAAGCCGCCAAATGGCGTGCATAAAATTCTTTTATAAATTCGAATATTAAGAAATAATGCTTTTCAAATGTAATTCAAATTAATATAGTGGATTAAAATTAACCTACAGAAAATATGTAATACAATTCAAGGTCATCACATTGACATTAGATACACTATAATTACACTCCACATGCGTGGGTGAATAATGTACATATCCCACAAATTACTTAAATAACTATTATGAAAGCTATTTGGTAAAAAAGTTACCTCGCTTTTGACAGTTTTGTACAGGAATCCCTAGGTAGCATCTTATAAATAACACAGTGTATGCATATGTATGTAATATGGATATGTTATCATTCTGTTAATTTTCTTGGGAAATGATTAAACCCCAATATTTTTTATATATGTGTAGGTATTTCAACGTTTTTAAGAATAATTGATTTTTTTTTCAATTTTTCGTCCCCATCTGACGCTACGAAAAAATTCGACAGCTGCAAAAAATTTATTGTAAAATTTTTTAAGGTCCATTCCTTGGTAAAATGTAAAATAAACTTGAACCACCTTGGCAAGTTTTGCTGAATATTCAACTCGATATGTTACAGAACCATCGTTGTTTTATTCAATACTAAATAAGTCATTCAGGCAAGTAGCAGCTTCCCCACTTCGCCAAACCAATTCTACCTCGGCTATGTAATAGAATTTCAGTCCTAATAAATTTATTCCAGCTTCCTGGTGATTAAGTTTTTGTAGTTATTACAAATGTTTGAAATGTGTTTCTCTAATGTACATGTATGGGGTGGAAAGGATCGTTAATTCCAAATATCTTCTCATTATAAAAAGCGGAGTGTAAAAAATCTGGCATATTTGAAAATTCAGAAAGAGGGTACAGTTAATTAATTATTTAGTATCCTCAATTTTCTTCAACATTATCATAATATTTTTACCCATTTCGGAGTTTTGATCCTTGTAGACGTAGAATAAATTATTTTGTTTAAATCATTTTTTGTGCAACCATTTGGGAAAGGCACAATTTTTCGTAACGAGCAGATTTCTGCGAATTACGAAAAATATTGTTTCACACAATATTTTTTCTAATTTTGAAAAGGATGTGATTATTTGAATTCAAATTTAAAGTACTTGGAACGTCCCTACGAGCGTCCCTCGTAGATTCCTTTTAAGCCGCCTAGTAAAATTGGAAATGTGTATTTGTTACTATGGAAGCAAGTATTATTAATTAGTGGCGAAATATACTTTTTTTATTGGTGAACCATTTTACCTATTTAAAGCACGCCTCAGCGTGTTTAAATCGAACTTGGAGAGAAGTACGAGTGGTATTTATACCCAAACCAGGTAGGATGGACTACACCTTACCAAAAGCATTCCGACCAATTAGTCTCACATCGTTCTTTTTAAAAACAATGGAGAGGTTATGCGAGCGGTATATAAGAGATGAAGTGCTAGTTCACAACCCACTTCATCCAAATCAGCATGCATATACTCCGGGAAGGTCCACTGATTCGGCCCTTCACCAAGTGGTTGGCAGAATCGAAAGATCATTGGACAACAAAGAATCCACCCTGGGTATATTCATAGATATTGAGGGAGCGTTTGATAAAACAACCTTTCCAACAATTACCCAACAACTCAACTCCAGGAATGTACCTCTGGTAGTAGGAGAATGGATACTCAAGATGCTCTCTAGTAGAGCAATAAGTATCAATGTAGAAGACATCACAGTACGAGGACTGGTCATGAGGGGATGTCCACAAGGAGGAGTCTTATCACCCCTTCTGTGGAACATAGTCCTAGACACCCTGATTAATCACCTCAACAACAATGGATTCTACACAATTGCATACGCAGATGACATAGTTATCTTGCAGACTGGCAAATTTGTGAACACACTGTGCGACAGAGCGCAGGATGGGCTTAAATTAATTGAAAAATGGTGTAAGGAACACTCATTGTCGATCAATCCCAGAAAGACTGAGATGGTCCTTTTCACCAGGAAAAGAAGTTTATCGGGTTTGAAACCTCCCGAAATCTTCAAAAGCAAACTAAACTTTTCGGAAGAGGTGAAATACCTTGGTATTACCCTCGACAGGAAACTAACATGGAACTCTCATCTACACAACAGAGCAAAAAGAGCATATGTGGCTTATGAGCAGTGTCGGAGGACAGTGGGACGCACATGGGGTCTGTCACCCCGTGTGGTCACCTGGATCTACACTGCAATAATAAGACCCATGTTAACGTATGGAGCAATTGCATGGGGACCGAAAGTTCTACAAGCAACGGCCATCCAAAAATTATATCAAATACAGCGAATGGCTTGTCTGAACATCACAGGAGCCATGAGAACAACACCAACCGCAGCAATGGAACTAATTACTGGTCTGACCCCTCTGGACCTGCACGTCAAGGAGGTTGCGTTAATGGCCATCGTACGATTGCGCACGGCTGGTGTAAACCCCGAAGTAGGAGTGGGCCAATTGAGGTTGAGCCTATGGCAGGAAGCGCTCACTGCGCTACCTCTGCTGCAGGCAGCCAACGATGCAATTGAACCCAGGTTTCTGTTTAACAAACCCTACAAAATTCAAATAAAACAGAACACAGAACCAGACGCTGCAAATGCAATACGCATTTATACAGATGGTTCAAAAATGAAAGAAGGCTCAGGATGTGGAGTTTACTCGAGAGCACTGAGCCTCAAGAATAAAGAAGAGGAATTTCTGGAAAAAACATAACAATCTGCACTGATAGTAGACAAGCCCTATTAGCCTTGAACAGACAACGTGTTATATCGAGGCTAGTACTAGAGTGCCACCAAGATTTAGCTGACGCCTCGGCAGATAACAATATTATCCTGAGGTGGGTTAAAGGGCACGACAGGAGTAAAGGAAATCGCATTGCTGATTCTTTAGCCAGGGAAGCCGCTGGACTGAAAATTTTAGGACCCAGTGACACCTACGGCCTAACGACTTCGACAATTGCAGAACTAGCCAAACGTTACACCCATGCTCAATCCCTTAAGAGATGGGATGGAATCAAAGGATGCAGTCTTGCCAGGATCACCCTGGGCGACCCTGGAAAGCTGGCGCCGAAGAAATATTTGGCGATGACCAGGAAAAACCTACGTTTAACAGTAGAATTTCTGACTGGTCACTGTCAACTAAGGAAACACCTCCATACTATGGGGTTAGTGGACACACCTCTATGCAGGATGTGTGAACAGGAAGATGAAACTGTCAGGCATGTCTTATGCGAGTGTCCGGAGTTATCGTCAATAAGAGAGTGTGTGTTCGGTGAGTCTTGGCCTACACCTGCCGATATAAAGGAGATGTCTCCTAGTGACCTGACCACCTTCCTGAGAAGGACAGGATGGACAATGACCTAGGAGGACAACTCCTCGGGAGGATGTACAATGGGTCACATGTGGCCTAAGTGCTGTGAGCCTACACACTCACCCTCCCTACTCTACAGATACAGATCGAACTTTAAAACACGCGCCTTTTTTAAAGTTACCATCATGGCAACATCAACAACTCGAGAAACGAAGTCTAAATGACAATTATTAATCTGACAGGAGTACTTTGTAACGTCAAAACCTTCATTCGAACAATATTTAACAATTTCAATTTTATAAATGAAAATGTAAAGTACAGTTGGTATTGTTTGAGATATTAACATTTCGATTTTTCAAATCAGAGGAAATGGTATTTAAATTAATACTATTAATATTCAATGAGGTTGAACTTAAATTAATACTATTAACATTCTCTAAACTCAATGAGGTTGAACTTCCATCAAAATGCAAATTAGTTGATGTTTTCCTCATTTCCATGACCACGCAATTCAACCATTTTACATTATTAGTTCTTATTTCCATTTCTTTTTGTTGCAGTAGTAATAGATAGGTACCAGTAATTATAATTTCAAAGTGCACCAATAAAACAAAAATAGCGTAAAGTATTCGTGGATAACTGGTCTCTAAAACCCTTGCTCTATTTCGAAAAATCGCGCGTTTTTTAAAAAGACCTTAATATCCACTTATACTTTAATATACTATTATTCACAACCATATAATGTAATGCTGTCATTACTGACGTCATTGACGGTTAGAAAGTGTCATATTACACACCTCTACTTTCCGCCCTCATCGATCACTTCTCGCCCTAACTGCCCATCCTCCAAAATAATGTGATCGTTAATCTATTTTAGATGAATATTTTTTATATTCAAAAATATAACACATTGATAAATATATATATATATATATATATACATAGTCAATTGTAGCAGGGAAAAATGTATTTTCTAAGAAAAATACCAATAATACATATTCAGTTATTGTGGACACATCTTTCGTTGTACACCATTTAATGAAATTTTCATAGGCTTGATTGTAACGGTCTTTAGATTTTTCCGGTAACAAACTTCTGCACGCAATAATTGCTGCTTCTTCAATGGAATGTATTTTTAACTAGATTCTAGCCAAATATTAAACTTGAAAGATGTAGACTTTATGGAAGAATAATTATTTGACAACTGTCAAAATATTAGTTTGTTGACACGAATGTTACCAAAGTAGCGTTAACCCACGCCTTCTACCCATTTTATTTCAGTCTACAGAGAATCTTTTGCATCTTTAAATTGTGTGTTTTAATAATAAAATCGGGGGAAGAATGAAAAACTTAATACATTACATGCTGCAAAAGCTCTAAAAGTAAGCTTTCACAGCTTGTAATGTGAATAACTATTTCATAACCAGTTAGGAAATATTTCATGATGTGAACGAGTTTTATAAAGTGTCACTTTATACATCAAAATTAGAAAAATTATTTGGTATGCCACTGTACATCAACACGTCTGGGTAATTAAGTCGTCTTAGTAAAGTCCCTATTTCTTTTCATTTTTGTCTCCAAGAAGACATCAAGATTGATGCATGGCTACCCTCGAGAATAAAATTCTTATCTGCCCCTTTTTTCTTACCAGTCATTCGGGAGTATGTAAAATACGGAAAAATACTTTAAGGATTACACTTGTAAAGACTTTTGAACATGATGAATGCTTTAAAGCTTCCTTTAGATTTTTTTATTGTCCTGTCCTGACTTTCTACTCATTTATCACAGCTAAAAAATGTTTTTCTTTTATAATGGAAAAGACAAGTTGTACGGAGCAAACAAGTTGAAATTAGAATTGTTCTCACGAGCGGGGAATGGGTTGCTACTTGGTTAATTATTTCCCTGGAAATGATATTTAGAAATCTGAAAAATGCTCTCCAGGTCTAGGTACATTCTCGGTAGATAATAAAAATGTTTGAAAATAAAGATTTTTTCATGTTTAATCACAGCTTCCTGTAAATAATTGTATTTAGTCACGCATAACAAAGTTTTTGGAAAATATTTTCCAAAAACAAACAATGATTGTTCAAATAAGAAGAAACAACTACTTGTCGGCCTCTATGCCCCTACTGACATTGAATTTTGAATTACGCTTTTATGAACGGTATGAACTACTAGATTTAACCAATCATTCTGATTTACAATAATTGGAGAGGACAAAATCATTTGTAAATCGGTTTCGGTGTATTTGCGTCTCAGTAGCACAGGGTAGCTATTCTCAGTCCGTGACCCTTGTGGTTTTTTTTATACTCCTATATAAAAACATTTCCAGCTAATGAAAACCAACATTTTTTGTCTACTAAAAAGTACTTTTCCTGCAGTCGCGCGTAAAATGACTTCAAATGAAATCGTAAAGACGACAAAGGCCGAGAATTGTTGCTTTACGCTCTAGACCGAAAAGATTAGTATACTACACACCAAGGTGGTGAAGACTATTATTATTGACCGAGCACCAAGATTATTTCGCGAGGAGCTTTGCCCCGAGCGGAATAAGGTGCGAGGTTCATAAATGTCTTCAACACTAAGATGTATATACAATTTTTTTTATTACTAGCCAAATTTAAGATAAAATTAAGAGGAATTCACAAGCGCACTATCGAGGAGCGTTTACTCCGTGGTCTGACTGACAAGTACACTGTCAGTTTTCGATAATATTATGAACATACTCGTTATGTCATCAGTCATTTTTGGTTGAGCGCGAATTTCAAACTAATGACGTTTTTATTCAAATAATTGATCGGTAATTTCAAGCAGCAAATATGTTAAAGACAATCTCCTGGGTATAAAAAGCTATCCCTGGATTCTCAAAATATTCGAATTTTTCATTATTGACCTAGGTTAATGGTGGAAAACTATTAACCACTAATAGAGAATTTCAACTTCTCAGCTGGCTGGAAGAAGCAATAATTGTCAACTTCACAGCTAGTAGATAGAGTAATTAGGCATTTTTCACACGACTGTAGAAAAAATTATGTGTGTTCTTCGAGCGTGAAGTGAAATTGCCGCTTTCAAAAGATCGCTGCTCCGCGTCTCGCAGCTAAATTCTTTCTCAAGCGGCAATCTGTTACTTTACTCTCTAAATATACACAAATAACTATTTTGACTGTACTAAACTTAATTTTAAGCCTGCTGTGTGTGTGGAAGAAAATGTATGAATATTTGTCACAGTTACAGTCATAAAATATTAAATTTTTTTGTCATAAAATCAATATCAGTGAATTTAGGTTTATTTGCCATACCGAATTATTAATACGTATTATTCAGACATTCATAAATAAGTTAAAATCGCTCAAAATACGTTAGGACATCCAACCCAATATTAAATAGTATATAATGATCGAAAAAAAAAAGAATATAGTCAAAAGCGCTTTTATCGTGCAGGTTCAAGGGTCATTTACCATATGTATCAAATAAGAAGACACAGAGGTTACCAAAATGTGAGATTACAAATATACCCGGAGAAAATAATGGTGGTTGATGTTTCCTGTACACTGGTTGACGAATTTCCACTTTCTCATTAATTCTCGAAATGATATATCAGATTAAGTACCAATTTTTTTTGCTTGAGGATGCAAAATATCGGAAAATTGCTTCTTATTATTCATATTGTCACTTTGAATTGTCAAAGTGACATAACTGACATTTAAATAAAAACTTCCCTGGTGAAAGACTATTTAGAATCGCTGAAAACTGAATAGGGTCAAGTGGTATAAAAATGAGACATTTTATACAAATTTTAATTTTTAAACGGTGTCCTTATTGAAATAATTTTTTTTAATGGTTATAATATGCATATTTTGATGGTGAATAACATATTAACGACGAATTCAAGAGAATCTTTATAGGCTTGGAGGAAAAAAATAAAACTTGTGTCTTATTTTTACCCGCCATTTCGGGAAAAAATGAGACAAGGGGTGGGTAAAAATGAGACATACCAACGTTCATTTCGTTGTTGGTGTCTGGAACAATTATAAGACGGCATGGTTGAAAAATGAGACACAATTTTATATGATGTTTTCCAGATTTATTTAAAAATTAAGTGGAAACTGAAAATTTTTTA
The DNA here is from genome assembly GCA_910591695.1 of Galerucella pusilla. NCBI lineage: Eukaryota > Metazoa > Arthropoda > Insecta > Coleoptera > Chrysomelidae > Galerucella > Galerucella pusilla. The sequence continues at coordinate 36,450 of CAJUYI010001687.1, forward strand.
AAAAACATGTTTTGGGTCATTTTTACCCCCTACTAATCATTTTCAAATAAGAAAATAAATGTAAGACAGTTAAAGCAAACTCAAATGGCTCAAATCGCATTTCACAAATAAAATAAAAATGAAAACATAAAATAAATTCTAAATACATTAAAATAAAAAATAATAATATACAGCATTCTCATTAACATATGTTTGTACAGCTGGATGAACTTCTTTTTCGGGCAAGGCAAATCCCCATTTAGCCATAATTTTTATTTTTGCTGCCAAATATTTTTCTTGTTCATCGGAGAGTGCTTATATTCTGCCACGTTTTGAAATATTTTTTTGATGAATACCCCGAAATAATTTAGATTTATCAATTTTTTTTTATGCGGCTCGAATAAACAACTTACCTCCCGTTACTAAGGTAAGCGCCTGCTTCAGATCATTGTTTGTGTAGGGTTTTGCCTTTGGGAAGTAATTTGTGACTTAGAATCTTTCAGGTGCGTAAACCTAAAAATTGTAAATAATGTATTATTTTTACCCCAGGATGTGTCTCATATTTACCCAAACTGCTGTCTCAAATTTTCCCCAGCCAAACCACACCTACTCGCTCATTAACTAACAGCAGCAGACTACACAGCGTGTGTGCTGTGGCAGACTACTCGGTTGCAGACGCCGCGACCCGCGACACATCGGACTACGCATTCCGACTTTAACCGAGCGCGCCCGATGGACCGCTACTGAATGGTAACAAAAGTTTGCGCTCTTATTTTAAAAGTTTCTATCACTCACATTTTGATAAACTTAGTTGTATTAAATAATTTATGTCTACGTTAAATTGTTTAAATTTATATGCCTTTAGGTTTTATAGTATGTGGATTTAATAACGTCTTGTTTTCGTGTTATTTAAATGATTTATAGTGGCAAAAAATTGAATGTCTTGGAAGTTATGATTAAACGCAATAAAAGAAAACAAAAACGGTGAGTATGTCTTTGTTGGATCGTATGACGCGCATGATAAGACTGCATTTGAATATACCACGTAACCGAATAAACACTATTAATTCCAAACTCCACCACTGTTAAGGAATTAAGCTTAAGCTCCCAAAAGAAATTTATATAATGAAAAAGAATTCTCATCTAGACATAAAAGATGACCATCCTTCTCAGTGACAAGAAACTGTAGATATGCTTAAGAATCACATCCCTTATGGTGACAAACCGGGGATTCAGGTCTATGAAACGCTAAGATATATTCGAGAAGACAGTAAGTGACGAAAGAAAAAAAGCCCTATTTTCTTGAATGAAACCACTCTGACTTATTGGCTCCTAATAATCTCTACGAGAAGGTAGTGGCAAAAAAGACAAAATAAAAGAAAAACCTCTATTTCATATTACCTTTAGGCACAAAAAAATTACACTATTATTCTTTATTCGTTCCTTACCGCATCTTATATATAGGGTAGCAAATGAAAGCCATTATTAGGAATTGCGTCTACATTTCAGATAAGCGAAAGGACAAGTCAATTAAAAATAATGACCATACATTCTTTTTTGGTATCATTAAACCCTTAATGGGTAATGAGCAACGTTTCTCATTAACTAAAACATGTTTTAATTATTGAAACAATTGTCTAATTGAATAAAACAATTAAATCACTCAATATGGATTTTCATTTAGTAAAAGCGTGGTCTTTCAATTTTTGAAAGAGTATAATTAATGTAATAATAATAATAATAATTCTAATACATTTATCTAATTCCGTTATCAAATGTGACACTTTAAGTCACTCCTTGACGTTAGGTAACGTTATGTTATGTATGTTATGAAAAGTAGTTATGTAAAAACTTGACGTAACTGTTTAAGTTTCAAAGAATAATTTATTAATTAGGTACTGTCAAAACTGACAATTATTTCATTATTTAAACTGACAATTACCCCATTATTTTAATTCAATAGTATTTTAAGATTTATAAATATTGGAAACAACATTATTAAGGACACAGTTATTTAAAGTAAGTCAATTTTCTGGGTGAATACTTCATAGTAACAATACTTCTAACACCATTTGAGCCCACTTTAATATTACCATTGTAATTTGAGATTTTATTAAATATTATAAAAGCGCGAAATTAGATAAAACGTTGTACGTGAACACGTTAGTAAGAGAGCGACATTGTTCAACTCGCATAATTTGCAAAACTCGCTAGTGCTCGTTTTGGCAAATATTACGCTTGTTGAACAATATCGCTCTTTTCATAATTAGTTACGTAGATAACTATTATTATCCACATTAATTATAACAGGATCACAATACAGTGCAAGATGAATATAACAAAATAGTCCCCCTATTAGCAGACATTTTTATGGATATTATATATAGAAAAAATAATTCACCCCCTTAGTAAAAAATGTGTGTACTGGCACCAATATGTTGACGACATTTTAGCTTGCTTCACCAATACAACTAGACAATTAGATAACTCCATTACTTACATTAACTCAATTAATAAAAATATCAAATTTACAGTTAAAATTGAACAAAATAAGCCTAAAAACTTTCCTCACGGTTTTTCTATATTTCACAAACCATCACATACAGACATTACCATTCATAATAGTTTGGTTCACCCATTCTGTGATAAATTAGCAGCTTTCAACAGCATGATACATAGACTTTTAAGTTATTTGAGTAATCAGGTTATAAAGTGTTGCACAGACAACTTAACAGCGGTTTTAGTTGATGAATTAGAAGACATAATGGAGGATATATTGAGTGAACAGAAACCAAAATTGTTGAAGAAATTGGTAGAAGAAATAAAGTGTGGGTCAGTTCTATGAAATTGATTGTTTCTTTTTCACTCTACTTATGTTGTCCACTCATTTTATAAATTTCAACATCAACACTACCTACGAAACGTCAACAAGAAACGTGCTAGTAGATGTTTACACTTGTCAGTACACTGGTGCTTTGGAACCCCCACTCTTTACTAGCACGAAAAAGTAAAGCTGTGTCCGAGTGAACTCGCAAGCCAGTGCACTAGCACCAGTGACTGTTTACACATACGAAATGTCCTGCTACTAGGCGCGCGCCTTTTACTCGGCCGAGTACACTGGCAAGTGTGAATAAGCCTATACTCTAGAAGAAGTATTTCCTTCTGATAAAAACAAAAATAAACAATTTAAAAGCTTCACATACTTTGGGATAACATCCTTAAAAATCAAATCATTTTTAGAAACTTTAGACTCGAACATTTGCTTTAAAACATATTACAATTTATCCAAATTCATTAAAAACAACAAATCTAAATTTTCAAAATTAAACAAATCAGGAGTTTATAAACTAAGATGTGGTAATGACAAATGTGATAAAATTTATATAAGTAGAACATTTAGGAATTTTAAAACACAAACGTTGCTATGATAACTAAAAATTAGATTCCAACTACTCAAATCATTTATTAGCTTTCGATTCAAATTTTGAAATTTTGCATATAGAACATAAATCCCCCAAATTAATTCTTTTAGAAGCTCTTGAGATGAAAAACACATAAAAACAATCTTCTTAACGACTAAATAGATATCAACAATTCTCCCTTATTAAACCTTTTTACCTAGAAAGGTTCCGGTAAGATTGTTGTGCACGAATTTCCAGGTAAACGTATTAAATACTTTAGTATATTACCGCACAAGTGCGTTTTTGAATACATTACCGCCTAGTGCAAAAATAAGAATCTAAAAAAAATATTAAAACCAGAATCAAATATTTAAAATAACACTGGAAGCTGCAGTTTCAATTTCCGAAAGAAGATTGTCTTCGCTTGAACTCATTTTTATAGATTTTTGTTCATTCAACTTTGACAATTTAATGATATATCTAATTTATTTTATTTCCACAGCTTTGTTTGTCTTTGCTGCTATGGTCACAAAATATGATACACAGTACCATGTTTGCAGTTAATATTATTAAAAATACGTAGGATTGAAATTTTTTTTGAATTTTTTGATATAGGTACTGTAATACTAATAAACAGTTGTAGATGGATTTTTGTACGTAACACGTGTGATAGGAATTATTAACGCGCTTATGTGATTACACGACTCGGCCTACAGCCTCGTGGTGCAAACTTCACATGCGTGCATTAATAATGTCCATATCCCACTAATTACGTGAATAACTATCATTTCAACGTTTAGTTATGGATCTTCATAAAGTAAAAGCCTAATCTATTCAATTTTATAACAAAATAGACACAACTGTATAAATGTTTCCCACTAATGTGGATAAAATGGCTAGATTGGTTCAGGTTCAGACGAGTAGTCCTTTCACCAATGCCAGTGATAATATAAAATACTCAATAAATATAAAAATATTACTAGAAAACGACAAGTTTTAAATGGGGGGTATTTAAAATAGAATAAATATAAAAATATTGAGATATAACGAGGGGATGGTTAAGGTCAACAATTTTTAATATTATTCAACAACAGTTTTTCAAATATTTTAAAGATCAAGCTATAGCACTTCCTCCTTAAAAGTCAGAGTAGATGGCAATACGCTTTGCCTTTCTCTACACACTAGGGAATCTATTTAACGACGTCACCTTCCGTAACTTCATTCGCTTAGATTTTGTTAGCCCGAGTGTACGATAAACCTATTGATGAAATGACTTTGTTTTCCTTGTGTTGTAGTAAATATTTAATTTTGTACGCCCCCATGCACTCCTTCTTCCTTGTTTGAAAAAAACTTCCAACGAAGTTGGAGTAGCTGCATCTACCGGCGAAGCTAATAAATTATGAAAATATAAACAAAATCTCAAGAGATTTTATCTTAGCGTTGAAACTGTGAGTCTTTGGGGAGATGTTCATATTATTACAATTTCCAATAATCAATTACCTGCATTATCAGGATAGTATCATAATTTTTCATCCAGGTTTCCTTGTGATTTATCATTGGAATTGAGTATATACACGCATATTTCATATTTTGCTTGGATATTAATTCATAATAGTAAATATGATATCAAAAATTACTAATAATAGGAAATAAACCAGTTTCCATTGGAAATTACTCCCAAATTTTAAAATAAAATTCAAATTTCAATGCACTTTCCGACCACAACCCGAGGATTTCCGAACGTTACCGATGATACGTGTGATGTCATATCTCTTGTGTTTACTTATGTCAATATGGCCGGTATTGCATTAGGTTATGTGTAGTTTTGTGTTTATATTGTATTTTAATCAACCATTAATTGCTTCATCGACGTAAAAATATCATTTAAATGTTTGTTTGAGACCATTACGTGTTTGAGTGTGCTTTTATTTATTTATAAATGTCAAGGTAAAGTGGAAAGTGAACATAAATATTCGATATTTCCGAGGATATTTTAAAACTTTTGGAAGAATATATTTTATTTAATAGTTCAGTGTTCAGTGACGATTCTTTCATATTTTGTGAGTAAATATATGGCTAGCGAAGGTTTTGTAAAAGCACAAACTGATAACTTGCCCAAAGTAGACTCATTTATGCTGCTTGAATTTATGAAGTTAAACAGCTGCAGAGGAAATAAGAGGAGTTAAAGCATTATCATAAGTACGATTTAAACTATGTTTTATTTATATAATATATACCAACCATATTTCGATGTGTGGTCGTAAGAAAATGATGTTTTTATGGTTGATTCCTAGACGTATAGGTACATAACCTCAAACTATTTAAGAATAAAAATTACCAGCATAGAAGTAGGTACTTACATTAAAATGTCTTCACAAACAAAAGTAATGTCCTTCTCTTAAGTGTATTTTTGCTTGCGCCACCAGGTAAAGTAAGAAATATTTTGTCTGGAGTTTTAGTAGACGTTGATTTACACACTGGAACAATGCAATACTTGGAATACAAAGTTTTTTTCGGCTTTATCCATTTTTAAAGTTTTCAGAAACAAATTTATGATTTTTAAAGTCGTTTTAAAAGTAAAGTTTATATTTTTTTGAAAAAATTGGCCTGCAAGGTGTTAGGAGACCTGATAAAGCGTCAATTCCCACCAATAGCAAAATTTATGCTTGTACCATATTGTTGTCAGTGCTAAAAATCACAAAACCAATTTATTTTTTGAAACAAAATAATCATACCAAACTCGCAGTGGCGGATTTAGGCTTCCTTCCTCACTAGGCCCGGTTTGATACGCCGCCCTTATAGTGGAAGCTTCTTACTAGCAGCAACAAAACGATCTGAAACTACATTTCATACAATACCTAGAATTGCTGTTTCTAAAGGCTGTAATTTTCGCTGCAATCCTATAGCTTCAAATCGCGTAATCGGTCTCACATCACTCCTTTCGGCAATCAAATTCCAGGGCATTAATTATCGCAGACTATTCTTTTTCTAACGCGTAAGATGCATCATGTCGAGCAGACCAATGTTTTTGAGAAAGACTCTTAAATCTCAAATTTATACGCAAATTAGTTCTTGTAGAAAAAAGTTGACTGCTTCTGTTACAGATTCAGCTGCAAATGATTTTACTAAATTTAAAGAATGAGCATTGAATTATATCTAATAATATTTTCTGGAGAAATTTTTTATAAAAACAAATATGAACCAATTTTTAAAATGCTGCCACTCAAATTAAGCCGCTCTAGGCAACTGCAAACGTGTTTTATTAACAGCATTTCCGAAATAAGCAAAAAGGCACAATCCTAACAAAACATTTCTTGAAGCGCGTGCACTTACTGGATCCTATTTCTATTAGACTATAATATTTCAAAAATGAATGATTCAAGCGAATTTGGAGATATAAACAATACACCACCTGATATTTTGGAGCGAGACGGAAAATTAATATGTATAACATGGGAGTAAAATGCCTTTTCCTCCCTTGAATGATTACTACTTCATCCTCGGGAGGAAAAGTAGCACTTTGCCCCCTTGTTACACAAATAGCTATTTATCACTACTACCTGTGAAGTTGACAATTATTGCTTGTTCTTATCTAGGCAACTGAGAAGTTAAATTTCTCTATTAGTGGTTAATGATTTGTTCTACTCATTAACCTAGGTCAATAATGGACAAATTCAAATATTTCGAGAATTCAGGGATAGTAGTTCAACAAAATTGTCTTCAACATATTAGCTAATTGAAAGTACATATCAAGATGAAATTATTTGGATAAAAATGCCATTCGTTTAATTCGCGCTAAACCAAAAATGACTAATGACATAACGAGTACATTCATAATATATCAAAAACTGACAGTCAGTCAGACGACGGGGTAAACGCTTCTCGTGGTGCGTTTGTGAATTATTTTTAATTTTTGTGGCTGGTAGTGGAAAAAATTGCATTTACATCATAGTAGTGAAGACATTTCTAAGCCGTCAATAATAATAGTCTTCGCCACCTTGGTGTATAATATACTATTTGCAAAAAGAGTCTCCAATATGGAGAATACCATACACTGTTCCCGAATCTCGTTGATAAAGTAAATCATTTTCGTATGCTAGAGTTTAATATCATTCTTTTCAATTGAAATGCTGGTAATAATTTAAACCAATATTTATACATTAATTACTTGAATTTAAAAAATACTAGAGAAAACTTTTCATTTACTTTTTACAATCGTCCTTTGATGTTGCGGCAACGTTGCATTTACATTTTCAGTGACTGTTGAAATCATGGACTACTCTCCATGGATGAAATGAAAGGGATGCGAATAAGAGGCGAAGGAGAAGCAGAAAGAGGTACGATCCCGGCTGGCGGATCTCTAATGAATCGTGTAACACACCAGAGACTCGAGCGAAAACATCGAAAGGAATTTTTATACGCATTTTTTACGGTTTATTTTTATTGCCTTGCGGTTTATGGGATCATTTCCAACGAAACTTACGACTTTATTTGTTAGATGCCTTTAAAATCATAAATTCTAGTATATTTCAGAGCGTTTAAGAGTCATTTTTTTAAAGGTTTAAAACGCATTAAAATATTCATTTAAGTTTAATTTTCGTTTTTAACTAAGAAATATGCGAATTTTACTATCGCGTAATAAATCGAGGTAACGATGTCTAGCGTCTTGTTAAATAAAAGCAACAAAGGCTGTTAATGTATGTAAATAAAATGAAATTATTAATGAAGCTTCAAAGCAGTGGCTTGTCTTTCCACTAGCAATTTACAATTTTGCATAAAATATCGAATATCACCAATTTTAATCGGAAATATGGACGCACACGAATTCCCGTCAGAATAACCACTCTACATGTGTCATAATTAGGGTACGTTAAGCTATCACTCGAGTTCCCGTCAGGGTGGAAACTGACCTGTTTAAAAGGTGTTTATTTGGGCAGGGATAAGTTGCGCGCAGCAGTCATTTTCTACCTGAATACGAGTAAGAACACCAAAATTAGGAGCCGAATTGCGCGCAACAAGATAAAAACAAAATTGAGGAGATTAAGGAAATATAAAATAAATTAAATGGTAAAGGTATTTGTTCATTTATTTCAGGAATAATAAGATACCTATCCTAACCCCGCCAGGGTAAACTATTAGGGCAGTCCCGATAACAGAACAGATTAAATAAAGTGGACGGCAATTCGAGTGCGGGATTAAGATACCTGAAAGTGTCGGACGGGAACTCTTGTGGATTATATTGGTCATAAAGGAACCTGACGGGGAATTCGTGTGCACCGAGAAATATACCCGATTATATACCTCCATCAGTTTCTAACCAATCAAATGACATTTTGCGACCAATACTGAATATTTTACGACATAAGTTAATATACCCCGCCACAGCTAATTTTCAATGTTGTCACATTAACGCCATATTTTTGTTAATTAACATGGATTTCAATCGATTTGCTGATGTTTCAATAGAATATATCCGAAAAAACGCCGAAAAGACCATACCAACGAATACGAAGAAAACAAAAAAAGTACGTATAAACCCAGTTTGAAGAATTCTGCGAAACACGTCTTTATAAATTAGACAAAAATACAACTATAATGCAGCTTGCCGCTATGCTGATAGACTGAGGCTTCAACATGAAAAAAGAAATAGTTCTGATTATAAAGAAGGGGTTATTAAGACAATGTGGAATCAAACAGCTCAACTTCTTCAAGAAAGGTACTTCATTAAATACAATATTAAATTTGATCCTTTTAAAGACCCTCAATTCCAAAAATCACGTATGGCTAGAAATTATTATAGAAAACTACTTCAGGATGATCCAAAAAATCAAAATCAAAAGTGCAAGTGCGAGAGCACTGACCTACGATGAATACGAAAAGATTTTTGACGAGAATAACCCCGAGAACTTCTATCAGTTAGCGGCAGTGGAATTAGATTGGAGAGTTATGAAATCAAACAATTTTATTTTGTTAAATCTAATATTTTAACTCAAAGTGACGCGTTTCGCTAACACAGTAGCTTTTTCAAACGCTACTGTCAAACGCGTCACTTTGAGTTTAAATATAATGTAGATTTAACATAAAATTGTTTGATTTCATAACTTAGTATGGATCTACATCAAGTAAAAGCCTCATCTATTCAATAGATTGGAGAGGTGGAGAGGGCGAAGCATGCTTAGTTACGAATTTCTGAGAAGAATATAGCGATGGCACAGAAAGCAGTAGATTGGAATATAACCCATTTTTTTCAAAAACATCCCAATGCGGGGACAAGAAACTCAAATTCAAAATGATTAGTGCCAAACACAAAAGATGCCGATTTATGTCCAGTTCGCCTATACAAAAAACAAATTTCAAAAGGGGGACAAAATATCTACACATAGACTATTTCTGACGGTAAATCCAAATTGGAGAATCAATTGGTATAAAAACTGTCCAATTGGACAAAATATTCTCTCTAAATGGACAAAACATGCTGCACAAAAAATTGGACTAGATACTGAAAAGGAAAAAATCACAAACCATTCCAATGGAGTCACAGCTGTCTCTACATTGAGCAAAGCAGGTGTAAGCGAACAAACTCTTATAAAAATTGCTGGACACCAAAACACTATTCAAGGTTTGAGGCCACCCTCAACAAATGGGTTCGACCGACACGAAACTTTAGTCTCTTGCAATTCAAAGAGTTTCCGGCAACACCCCCAAGCAACTACTGTTTATTATAATAACTGTGTATTTAACAATACTCATAATTAATTTTATGCTCGTTTTAATTGCATTTTCAATTATTTAGGTTTCGTTTCGTTTTGCCTGTTTTTCCTAATAAAAATATAAATTATTTTTGCTACGATCACTACCCAAAGTAGACTTTTGCACACTCAAATCTAACCGCAAAGTTGATGTTTTCCGCGATCTGTCATAATTGACATTATTTACGCTCTAGAGCGTACTTTTCCGCTCGCCTGTTTTCATTTACAATAAACTAAAGAAAGATAGTAAATAATAGATATATTAAAACAAAATGTAGAGCAGTCCGAATATTTTAGTTGAAATATTAATATTTGAAGATATTTCGAACGAAATTAATAAATATTCCTATATAATTTGACTGACATCTACAATTTATACAAGTTACTGGATTTACAACGCTGCAGGTTACGCTACCAACAAATAGAAGGAGGTGTATACTTTATATGTTTAATTTTATTGAAATTATAAAATAATTTAAACCTCATACATTGATATTATTTTGATTCAATACTACAGTGA